>CM053571.1:126395621-126446196 GCA_028646485.1 Cryptoprocta ferox
GATACTAGCCCTTTATCCGATATGCCATTTGCAACTATCTTTTCCCATTCCGTTGGTTGTCTATTAGTTTTATTGATTGTTTCCTTTGCAGTGCAGAAGCTTTTTATCTTGATGAGGTCCCAATAGTTCATTTTTGCTCTTGATCCCTTGCCTTTGGGGATGTGTCGAGTAGGAAATTGCTGCAATTGAGGTCACAGAGGCTGTTTCCAAGCAGGTTGCTCTTAACATTTAGAACTAGACATTTTAATTTTGAAGTTGTCAGAATGTAATGCAAGGGACAGAAAGAGTGTAGAAAAGAATGTAAGGAACAATCTGAGTAAGGAAGATAACTGGGAGAGTTGGTGTCATGAAATCCTAGGAAGATTCAACCAGAGTCTTCTGAATTGTCCAAAGAGCCCAGAAAGGGAACACATGGAAGATGTCGACTTGTGAACAACTACAATGCTATTAGCAACCTTAGAGCAGTCTCGGTGAACTGGAGAGGTATGTGAGATATGGATGTGATAAATGTTTCAAAAAATGTATGGAGTAAATATGAGAAGCCAATGATTTTTGTCAAAAAGGAGAAAACTGAAAATTACTTTCAGGTTGAAAATGCAAAGAATCCTCTAGATCCCTGGCAAGAATGAAACTAAACAACAAGTATTGAGTATTATTTACCCTCAGATCAAACTTGCACTCTCCAAAGGTTTAAAAGCAGGAAAAAAAAAAGGTGGGGGGAATAGAGAGGAATCCTTGGGAAAGAGTTTAAAGTTCATTTCCCCCCTTCTTTTCAAGTTTTTCTTTGTTCAGTTGTAATTTTTATAGTATTTTTGGAAGACTTTGTTTTTTACCTCTATGCAAATAATTCAAAGGCAACTTCTAAATAGTCTGTTTAATCTTCAGATAACATCTCAGTTATTCTTTGGTGGCCCATGGTGATCCATTTTAATATAATTTTTCCATTATTGGGGCACCTGGGTGTCTCAGTCAGTTAAGCGCTGGACACTTGTTATCAGCTCAGGTTATGATCTCATGGTTTATGGGATAAAGCCCCATGTCGGGCTCTGTGCTGACAGCATGGAGCCCGCTTGGGATTCTCTCTCTCTGCTCCTCTTCTATTTGTTCTCTCACTCCCTCTCTTAAAAGAAGTAAACATTAAATTTTAATATAGTTTTTCCATTATTAATAAAAACTTGAATTCTATACCACTGTTGTGGCTCCTAATTACCATTATGAATATATATGCAAATTTATGCATAAAGTTTTCATTTGTCTAAAGACTTAATCCAGTGTATTTTCCTGTGACATCCTTTGGATATTCTACAAATTGCAGACATCCCACCCTTAAACTCCTGTGCCTTTCAGTTCACTAAAGTACTGACTACCCATGAAGATAAATATGACTTCTTTACCATTACAGTTCACACACTTAGTTTAAGGCTTAATTAATTAACTAATTAACTTTAGTAATGAGAGGAACAGGATTAACTTTAGTAACTTTAGTAATGAAAGGAACAGGATAGTAGAAACAGAAAAACTAGAAATGAAACAAAGAACTTTAAATATCATTAGGCCTTTTCTCTCTCGTCTATTTTTTTTTTTTTTGAACGTTAATGAGGAGATGATTTGAGCACTCCTCTGCTGCTCAGCAGCAATCCCAGATCCCAGCAGTCACCCAGAGGGTCAAATCCAAGTGGAACTGTAATCACATGTTAACAGTTTAATTAAGCTTTTTGTTAACAATGAGTAGGGTTATCATTGATATACTGAGTGGCTTCCTGACATGTATAGCATTAAGAACAGGCAGTCACAGACTTTATAGCATAATATTGTCTCCTGTGGGAGCAGATGAATTTGTGATTTTCTTGAAATGACAAAATGATGTATCACCTCCCATATGCACTGCCATCCACCTGATACGAGTAATGCTTCCCCTGGCAGGCTCCCTCCAATGAGAAAAAACAAAACAAAACAATTTTGATGGATAAAAACTAAACCAAGATTAAGAGAAGGGAAAGAAAAAAAATTGTATCAAAAACTGTGGTTTTTTATGCATCTTATTAGGATGTATAGCATAGCACATTTCATCAAACAGAGTCATAATTCAGGCCTTTAAGTGAAGGCTTGTTTATCAATGCTTTGCTGATTTATAAGGTAAGCATCAGTAAGAAAGATACAAGAAAATAGATATAAAGGCTGTCTTTGGCTGGGACAAATGACCATAATTCATATTTCTACATAGAGGAACTCAAAAGGAGAGTCCTATTATATAGTGCAGTTTCTTGTTCTCACTATATTTTGGAAAGGAAACCTTTGCTGTAATAAATGGCTGAGTTTCTTTGCATTCACTTACTCCCAATTGCAAACAAATAACTCAGTTGAATATAAAATTCAATGTTCTTAAAGTAAGAAGAGGTTAGGGAACAAAGTTCCCATAAGAAAATACCTTTGTCATTGAATTCAGTAAAAAAGAAAATGAGATAGCATGAAAATTGAGGCTGAAAATATCCACAGACAGAGGGGAAATCAGGAAGTGACTATCAAGAGAATCAGATGCAAGAAAGAAATGTGAAAGACACAGCAGTGTGTGCTGGGGCTGAGTTCCTGAATATTTATGGATTGTTGCAGCTTCCTGCCCCACCTAATACATAAAAGTCTTAAGAAGATTTGAGGTATTTGGCTTAGATGAAGAGTAAAGAACTACAACATTTTTCCTGTTTTTTTTTTTTATCAGAAAGGAATAGTCCTTCTCTGATAAATAGCTTGAAATTAAACTCACGGAATTTAGTGAAACTAAAGACTCATTTTAGAGAGGACACATCATGAAGTTGGTCAATATTTTGCTCTGTTCTGTGGGATAAAAATCACATATAGTGAGAATTTGTAGAGAGGATAAAGCTGCAAAAATGAGAGAAGCTGTATTTGAGATTTTAAAAAAGTAACCAATGTATCAGTTTGGGGATTTTTTGGTGGTGGTTGTTCTCCTAGAGTCTTCTGTTAAAATTAATTTTTTAAAATGCAAATTGAAGAATTTTTAAATTTCTCCAATAAGATTTGAAAGAAGAGTCTGTTTCTAGGAGTTTGCCATTTATACATAGAGAGAAGTGATTTGATAGATCATTACTGACCCTAATTGCTCCATACTATTTACTATTCTAGGCCTGCCCTTCTTCACTGTAACTACAGTTGACTTGAAGAAAACAGGGGTTAACCCCCCACACAGTAAAAAACCTTATATAATTTTGACTCCCCCAAAACTTTACTGATATAATCTGTTGACCAGATGACTTACTGATAACATAAAGTCAATCAAAACATATTTTGTATGTCACATGTATTATACATTGTATTACAATAAGGAAAGTTATGGAAAAGAAAATGTTATGAAGAACATCATAATGAAGAGAAAATACATTTGTAGTGCTGTATTGTATTTATTGAAAAAAATCCACCTTTAAGTGGACCCAAGCAGTTCAAACTCATGTTTGATGATTTGAAGATCACTTGATATTAAAGAACCCAGAGATCCCAGAAAGTCATTATATTTGTGGAAATAGGACAATGAATGGTGTTATCCAAGATCATTCCTGTTATACCTGAGATAAAATGGTTGCTATATAAGATATATCTAGACCTATGACATAGGCATTGCCAAAAAATACCAGATATAATTTTTTAAATCTTCTTATAATTTCCACATATTTCTTCTTTACTAGAGGGCCACAATACTGAACTAACTTGCAAAAAATCTCGATTTAGGACAGTAGAATATTGTGATTGAGTACACAGAGTTTGGGATTTAGGGTATCTGAATTGATACACCCTGGCTCTCATGCTAACTGGCTGCATAAGCTTGAGCAAGTTCATTACTCTCTTTAAAATTCTCATGTGAAAACTGAAGACTGTAATAGAACCAACCTCATAGTGTAGGTGTGAAGGCTAAATGGGTTAATGTTGGTAAAACACCTAAAACAGTGCCTAGCACATATCAATTTTTGTAGCTATTATAATTATATTGGTGGACTGCCATTAAGAAAAAGTTCTATTATTACAGAGGTTATCAAAAAACAGAGAACTATATCTGATATCCTAACCCAAATATATTAGACCTAATATAGCCTAGAGTGTCTAAGGGTTCCAGGTCATTTTTATGTTTAATTATGCTAACCAGATTTAATGTTATATTTGAAAATTATCTATAAATGATCAATTATCTTAGAATGCCTTATTTTATATTGTTCATAATAGCCAGTATATTGCTGTTATAATTAATATTTGTGAGAATAATAATCAGGTATATTCACCCAGAATTTTCCAATTTACTAATTCTAAAAATAATTTTTTCTTTATTAAATAGAATTTAAAATAATATTAAGGGCCAATTGCTTCTTGCTGAGTTACCACCATTCATTCCCAGTATTCCTTTTGTTGTTGTGGTTGAGAAAACACTGGCAATATTTCACACAGTGAACTTTGTTTTTTTCTGTCTGACCCAAACTAACCTTCAACCCTATGCATTTGTTTATCTATAGCCTCCATGTAGTCTTAAAAAAACTTCCTAAAGAGAGAAAATTGGCATTGTAGGAAATGTTTCTAAGCTATATGCTTTATGAGTAATATGATGATTTTACAGCAGGCAACAATTTATTCATTACAGTTGTCCCTCAGATTGCCCAATATTGCTCTTGACCTTATCTTCATAAAACATTTTCCTTTGGGACTCCTCCTTTTATGACATGCTCAATCTTTTTGCTCAGTAGTTCTGTCCTATAGCAAACCAGCTCTGTAGATTTTTTTTTTAATTTGTAAGATCTAAGTGTATAGTTGCTGCCAAATCTGTATATTATCCCAATATAGATATTGATCAAATATTCGGCCAAAGTTATTATGTTTTTGTGTACCTACTACCTTCCATCACCAGAAGTCTCCATTTGTAGATTAAACCTGCTACCCTCATTCTCTCACAATCTTTTCACTACTTTACTTTTATATTTTGGTATATTTTTGGTCACAGTTGTCCAACTACTCATGGTCATCTAATCCAATCCTTTTTCTCTTTCACTTATCCAGCCTTAACTTTGTTATCTGATTTGGCCTTTACGCTTAGATTTTTATTCTTCATTGAATTAATTCTGTTCTTCCACATCCTGACAATGTACATTCTTCTACACAGTCCTCAGACATTTACTGTTCTCTTTCTTAAGAATGTATTGTTCAGAGCTGCTTCCCCAAAAGAACTCAGAGAAAGCATACTCTAGTATCCATATCAGCATCCTCTGCATCTGGTGGACTAGTCAAAGAAGAGCCCTGCCTAGTCACCAAGAAATGACTGCAAGGACAGTATAGTTTTTTGTTTAGCTTTAGAAGTAAAGGGAGTAAGAAAGTGGAATCAAAGATTACAGATTATATACATATTTATTCAGTAATTGGTTAAATATACCACCAATTTCAAAATGAATAAGCCATGAATCATTAAAAATCTCAAGAATCTCCTAAGAGCTTAGGTGATTCATCATGTCTTTTGCTATTATTATTTGTGAGACTTCTGTAAATGTTGATTTCTCTATCTTTAAAATGGGATGACAGTGTTTGCCTTGGCTGCTTCGTAGGGCTATTCTAAGAACTGAATAAAATAACATCTACAGAAGTTCTCTGAAAATTCTATTATGTAGATATATGACATCAAATGGATGATAGGCTTTGAAAGAGAAGGATCTATTTTTTTTTATACTTCTTGATATCTCTTTCACTCCGCTCATGGTGCTCAGCTAGTATTTGTTGATTAAGTTCATACTAATATATATGTGTATATTTTGATACTCAGGTAACATATAGGATATTAAATTTTTAATAAAAGATCAAAATATATTTGAGAATCACATGTACAATGAAAATAACAGTGCTACCTTGTAACTGTATGGTCATTTTTCATGAGTCTTTTAGATAACTTGTTGATACTCTTGTCATTTCAAAACAAAACCTGAGAGTACAAACATCACAGACACTTAATTTTGAGAGGCAGAAGTATAATGAACCACAATGAGTGTTAGAAGAGGCCACTGAAATTTTCTTGTCTCTGTATTCCATTTTCAAACAAAGCACAATTAAAACATTCAAAGTTTGGAATATTGGATCTTGATTCTTAAAGTCAAGAGGTGTGGATTTTGATGGCTGCTCAGTCACAAGCTGGGTCATTTCTATGTGCTAACTTCTCTGGTTCCTGATATGTAAATGGGGATCGAGGTAGTGACTTAGACCAGAAGAGCAAGTAGGGCCCTTTCAGTGTTTATGTTTATCAGTCTCTCCTGTATACTCAGCATGGTACTTGGCATGACCTCTAATTTCATATCACTTATTTTTCGCTGTAATGTTAGCCACAGTTGAAAAATACTCTAGGTCTCTCTAGGTGGCTTCCTTCTCAAAATAATCATATTGCTGTACTGATTTTGTTAGAGGGATGGCATTTAAAAAATCATAATTTTTTTAGAGAAAAAATGAAAAATCAGCAGACTTAAATGTTTACTGTGGAAAACAAATGGTTTGATATCTTTTGTTTTAAATGGCAAAGTGTAAAATACCATTTGTCAAACTAACCATAAAAATGACTTGTCTATGTATTTTCCTACTTTTTGCTTCTAAGCCATCGGTATTATTCTGGGCAGGGAGTTCGTCCCTACCCATTTTAGTCTTTTGGTATTTACTCTTCTAGTCATTTGATTAAGTTTTTATCCATATGTCAGTTGCTTTAGATTTTGTATTTCTAATAATTAGCACTGTACACTGGATACATTAGCAGCTTAATAAAATATTTGTGATAATAATAGCTAATTTTAATAGAATGCTTTACTATGTACCAGGTACAATTATAAGCACTTTGATATATATTAGTTAAGCTCTACAGCATAGGTGTTATGTTTATTTTATAGATGAGGAAACTGAAGCACAAATAGATTAAGCAATTTTCTTGATGTTCTACATACTGGATGAGATTCTCAAGTTTACTCTCTACCAATAAACTATTTTTTGAAAGATCTATTTCTGTGTCCACTACCTCCAATACGCACTCTAATTTTTTAAGTTATTTTAAATTTCCACATAATCTTTCTTATCTTATTCCTCTTTATTCTCTCTTCACCACTTGTCTGCTTCATAGAAGCCATTTCTTCTTTCAGTAGATCATTCTCTGGATCTTGAGAATAATGTTCTTTCAGCTTTCCCTGATGCAATTTTTTAGGGATATTTATTTTTCCTTGTGGTTTCGGAACAATAGAGTATATAAGGTGCCCGTGTCCCATCTCCACTTTTGCCCAGGTGATTCGAAGTCCACTGCAAATTAAACTGTGAGCATACCGATGGGCACAAGCAGTCCTGTTTCTGGCTCCCTCTGAGATGCTAAGCTGGAGAATTTCCTACCCTTGCCAGCTGGTGCTTGGATATGCTGGATTGATGACTAACAGATACTGAATTGTGTAAGAAACAATGTCCTGAGTTATTGTGAGGATTTTCTCCCCAACTCCATCCCCACCTTCAGTGACTTGAGCTGTGGGGACATTAACTTACAGGACAAAATGTGCCCCCATCAATATCTTTGTGTCATGTTGCTTTCTGGGGGGGAACACCCAGTGAAAAGACAGAGAGAGAGATAAAAGCACACCATGGCAGTAACAGAACGACTCCTTGTTCTCTGCTAGGCACAGACTCTGAACTTACAGTTAAAGTCCTTATACAAGATGTTAAAGCTTGGGTATGTTTGTCTCAATCTTCCTGATTTGTTACTTGAAGAAATTTCTCCCAGTCTCTGGCAATAGGTGGTTTATTAATCTTAGTTTGGTGTTTCTGCATTTTCTTATTTTTTGGGGGGTTATCAGAGATATCAATACAAGAAGTTACAAGCATTTAGAACAGTTTAATTTAAAATGTGTATACGGAATGAACACAAACTGATTCCTGTCCCAGGCTGTGAACAAACCAGTGAACTAGACAGATTTTACTGCTGCCTTCATGGGCCTTAGAGGTTAGGAGGGAAAAATAAAAACACTCTTAATAAGATGCTATATCTGAATGTTGAGTGTATGAAAATGGAAGAACAGGATACTAGGCATATTTACAGTAGTCAAGTATCATTTCAAAATGTCCAAATTATTTTATAAGCTACTTTCACCTTTCTCCATGTGAAAAAGTTATTTTATTTTTCTTGGTTTGCTTTGCTTTTGAAAGTCCAAAGCAATTGTAATCACTTGAGAATACTGAATACTTTCTCCCATAAGCACTCAAACAAAATAATACGGTATAAAAATAGTGGCATTAATTTTAGAAGGTTTTCTACTTCTTTACATTTTCGTTAAAGAGAAACTAATTAGGAACAGGGATCATCATTCTTTAAAGAACTGTATTACACTTGGACTTGCCTGTTAAACTGTCTTTCCATGCAGGAGAGGTGGTAGAAACTTCAGTTATTCCAATCCCATCACACCTAACAACAACTTTTCTTTGGTAGAAAGGCAAACAAATACAGATTAATATTAACAACAATGTAATCACAGAGAACAAACCAAGGAAAACAGTCTTACTTGCTCTTGTGAGAAAATCTGGGGTGCTGGATAACTTTCGAATGTTCAACAGATTCAGTGTAACGCCTATTCTTTTATTCTTTCCTTTTTTTAAAAAAAAAGTATCAAAAATGTAGCATCTGTTAATAGAATCACAGACTACTTTAATAGGAAACAGTATAGTAATTAGTACCTCCTAGGGTAAGTTCTAGAGAGAAAAAAAGTTAATTGGACAAGGCTTTGTCACATCTTTTTGCTACTGATTAGGTACTGTTCAATACCAGCACTATATTGTATTTAGAATTGAATACATTTAGATGAACTTATTATTTGAAGCAAGTACACACAGTGAAATGGTGGCTTGAATGGAATTTAAAGAACATTTAAGATGACAGTACTCATTGAGTCTGTACCTAACCAGCTCTTTGTGGGAGATGGACAAGGCATAACAAGTACATTTCAGAGTAGCAGTTTGCAGCAGTAAAAAAGCAAAGAGAGAAATAATCTTTTTATTCATTACTTGTTATTGAACAAAATCAAACATTATTGTTGAGTTTGTATAGTGTCATTCTTTTTGAAATATTCAGAATATTTTTCCACTCTCGAAACAATTATATACTCATAGTGTTTCTGGGACTTGAAAAAGTATACTGAATATATTTGTAAACAAAGGTATAGAGAGTTTAAATGATTTACTCAAGGTCATCAGATTATCCAGAGGAAGAGAAAAGTCAGGTTTTAATATTTCCAGCTACTCATGCTTTAGTACTATTTTGTGCAGTTTTGAATATAACTTAGTAAAATATGATTCCTGATTACAGTTTATCACAGGTTCTTCCTGTCATCTAAGTTACCTCCATCACAAAAGCAGTAAAGTCAAGAAAGTGAGTCACAGTTATTCTGAAAACTCTCCATGATAGCCCTTAATTTGTAGATAAGTGAGCTGAAGAGGCAACTAGGTTTCTCTAGAAAATGTCAAGGTGAAAACCCTCAAGAGAAGAGGCTTGTATTCATCTAACATGACAGCCCACAGAAGAGTTTGATCATGAAAAACACACACAAAAAAAGCATGATCATGGTTGGGCTGAGTGGGCCCTACCACAGAACTTTTAACGGGATCTCAAAAAACAAAGCAGGACACAGGTTTCACAGCAAAGATTACACTCAATGTCCACAGGACTCCCCCAATCCTCAGAGAGACCTGGGCTCCCCAACTTACAATCTGGTACTTTTAGGTCGTTTCAAAAGAATTCACCCCAAGGGATGGGAAAATAGCACAATTTCTTCCCTGGTATTGGGTCTAGATACTAGTTCGATATGATTAAAAGGCTTCTGTTCTGCTGGGCCACCTTTGACAAATTTTATGACTAAAGAGAGAGCAGGTTTTGCAGAGGGTCTTTACTGATGAAACCTATGGATATTTATGGGTTGTGGCCTTTTCTACTGCCCAGTCAGAGATATACCAGAGGCAAGGAAAAAATAAACAAAAGCAATAGGAAACTCATCCCCAGGAGGTGCCTCCATCCCTGAGCTGCTTAGCCAGTCAGCCTTCTGTTCTTTTCCTTCTTCTGGAAGTGACTCTGGTATTTATCCACAGTTTTTTCTTGTGATTAGATGGAGGAGTAAAATGGCACGCCTTTAGTCCACCTAAGATTCTAGTGTTAAAAAACAAATCAAAACAAAACAAAAAGAAAGAAAAAGAGAAAAAAAAACACATGATGACTAGTTCAATTTACCTACTAATTAGATCATTAATTAAATGATTCATTAGATCCAATATAATCATTTTATATTGTATTTTTTCATTTTATATTGTTTTAGGACAGCAGTTCCATAATGCTGTCTAATCATCAGAAAGATAACTCACTTCAGTAATTTTCAGGTGAGGCCATGAGATCTCTTTCTCTCTCTCCCTCTCTCTCTCTCTCTCTCGCTCTCTTAAAAAAAAGTTTTCTTAGTGATGCTGATGTAAGTCTAGTTTGGAAATCATTGATTTAAAGTTCTTATTCAAAAAAAAATTAAATAAATAAAGTTCTTATTCAATGTTATGATGAAAGTGTCTTGGCCATTGTGTATCACAAAGTGAGCTGGTTTCTTAATCTGAAGGTTTCACAGAGTAACTTTGTTTTTTTCTGTTTCTTTCTTTCTCTTTCTTTTCTTTTCTTTTCTTTCTTTCTTTCTTTCTTTCTTTCTTTCTTTCTTTCTTTCTTTAGTAAGACCATATCTAAATAAAAGATTCAATTCATGGTGTGACACGTTTTTAAAAATTTTAGTTTGTTTATTTTATTTCTTTTTCCCCCAAGATTTTATTTAAATTTAAGTCAGTTAACATATAATATAGTATAGTATTGGTTTCAGGAGTAAAATTTAGTGATTCATCACTTACATATAACACCCAGTGCTCACCATAACAACTGTACTCCTTAATGCCTATTACTCAACTAGTCCACGCCCCCACCCACCACCATCTGTCAACCACCAGTTTCTTCTCTATAGTAAGAGTCTCTTATGGTTTGCCTCCCTCTCTGTTTTTATCTTATTTTTCCTTTCCTTCCCCATGTTCATCTGTTTTGTTTCTTTAATTCCACCTATGAGTAAAATCATATGGTATTTGTCTTTCTCTGACTGACTTATTGTACTTAATACACTCTAATTCCATCCGTGTCATTACAAATGACGACATTTTATTCTTTTTGATGGCTAAGTATATTCCATTGCATATATATACCATATCTTTATCCATTCATCAGTCAGTGGACTTCTGGGCTCTTTCCATAATTTAGCTATTGTTGATAGTGCTGCTATAAACATTGGGGTGCATTGTGCCCCTTCAAATCAGTATTTTTGTATCCTTTGGATAAATACCTAGTAGTGCACTTGCTGGGGCATAGGGTAGTTCTATTTTTAACTTTTTGAGGAATCTCCAGACTGTTTTCCAGAGTGGCTGCACCAGTTTGCATTCCCGCCACCAGTGACAGAAGGTTCCCCTTTCTACACATCCTCACGGACATCTTTTGTTTCCTGAGTTAATTTTATCTTTCCCTGATGATGACTGACACTGAGCATTTTTTCATGTATCTGTTAGCCATTTCTAAGTCTTGTTTGAAGAAATGTCTATTCATGTCTTCTGCCCATTTCTTATTTGGATTATTTATTTTTTGGATATTGAGTTTGAGAAATTCTTTATAAGTTTTGGATATTAACCTTCATCCAATATGTCATTTGCAAATATCATCTCCCATTCTGTAATTGCCATTCAGTTTTGTTTCCTTCGCTGTGTAGAAGCTTTTTATCTTGATGAGGTCAATAGTTGATTTTTGCTTTTGTTTTCCTCGTGTCTGGAGATGTGTCTAGTAAGAAGTTGCTACAGCCCAGGTCAAAGAGGTTGGTGCTTGCATTTTCCTCTAGGATTTTGAGGTTTCCTGTCTCACATTTAGGTCTTTCATCCATTTTGAATTTATTTTTGTGTATGGTGTAAAAAAGTGGTCCAGTTCATTCTTCTGCATGTTACTGACCATTTTTCCCAACATTATTTGTTGAAGAGACTGTCTTTTTCCACTGGATATTCTTTCTTACTTTGTCAAAGATGAGTTGATCATATAGTTGTGAGTCCATTTCTGAGTTCTCTATCCTGTTCCATTGATCTTTGTGTCTGTTTTTGTGCTGGTACCATACTCTCTTGATGATATAGCTTTATAATACAGCTTTGTGATGACTCCTGCTTTACCTTGCTTTTCCAACGTTACTTTGGCTATTCAGGGTCTTTTCTGGTTCCATACAAATTTTAGAATTGTTTGTTCTAGCTCTGTGAAAAATGCTGTTTATTTTGATAGGGATTGCAATGAATGAATAGATTGCATTGGGTACTATAGACATTTTAATAATAGTTGTTCTTCCAATCCATGAGCATGGAATATTTTTCCATTTCTTTCTGTCTTCTTCAGTTTCTTTCATAAGTGTTCTATAGTTTTCATATAAGTGTTTATAAGTGTTCTATAGATCTTTTGCCTATTTGATTAAGTTTATTCCTAGGTATCTTAAAGTTTTTGGTGGAATTGTAAATGGGACTGATTCCTTGATTTCTCTTTCTGTTGTTTCATTTTGATGTATAGAAATGCAACAGATTTCCGTGAGTTGATTTTATATCCAGTGACATTGCTGAATTCATGTATCAGTTCTAGCAATTTTTTGGTGGAGTCTTTCAGGTCTTTCACATAGAATATCATGTCATCTGTGAAGTGTTAAAGTTTGACTTCTTCCTTGCCAATTTGGATACCTTTTATTTCTTTTTGTTGTCTGATTGCTGAGGGTAGGATTTCCAGTACTATGTTGAATACCAGTGGTGAGAGTGGACATCCCTATTTTGTTCCTGACCTTAGGGAAAAAGCTCAGTTTTTCCCCATTGAGGATGACGTTAGCAGTGGGTCTTTGATACATGTCATTTATAATCTTGGGATATGTGCCTTCTATCCCTACTTTCTTGAGGGCTTTTATCAAGAAAGGATACTGTGTTTTGTCAAATGCTTTTTCTGCCTCTATTGAGAAGATCATGTGGTTCTTATCCTTTATTAATGTGCTGTGTCACGCTGATTGATTTGTGGGTATCGAAACACCCCTGCAGCCCAGGAATAAATTCCACTTGACTGTGGTGAATAATTCTTTTAATGTACTGTTGGATTCTATTTGATAATTTCTTCCATATTGCCCAATTTGTTGGCATATAGTTTTTCATCATATTCTCTTATAATTGTATTTCTGCAGTGTGGGTTGTGATCTCTCTCCTCTTTCATTCATATTTTATTAATTTTGGTCATTTCTCTTTTCTTTTTCATGAATCTGACTAGGGGGTTGTCAATTTTTTAATTCTTTCAAAGAACCAGCTCCTATTTTCATTTCTATATATTTTTTGTGTTTTTTGTTGGTTTCTGTGTCATTTATTTCTGCTCTAATTTTTACTGTTTTCTTTCTTCTACTGGTTTTGGGCTCTATTTGCCATTCTTTTTCAAACTCTTTCAGAGGTAAGCTTAGGTTGTGTATTTGAGACTTTTCTTCTTGAGGAGTACCTGTATTACTATATACTTCCCTCTTATGTCTGCTTTTGCTGCATCCCAAAGGTTTTGGACTGTCATGTTTTCATTTTCATTGGCTTCCATGTATTTTTTAATTTCTTCTTTAATTTCCTAGTTAACCCATTAATTCTTCAGTAGTAAGTTCTTTAACTTCCATGTATTTGTGTCTTTCCAAATTTTTTTCTTGTGGTTGACTTCAAGTTTGATAGCATTGTGGTCTGAAAATATGCATGGCATGATCTCAATCTTTTGGTACTTGTTGAGGCCTGATTTGTGACCTAGTATGTGATCTATTCTAGAGAATATTCCACGTGCAGTCAAAAATAATATATCTATTATGTCCCTCTGGTCCAGTGTTCAAAGCCACTGTTTCCTTGTTGATCTTCCGCTTACATGATCTTTCCATTGCTGTAAATGAGGTGTTAAAATCCCCTACTATTATTGTATTATTATCAATGAGTTTCTTTATGTTTGTTATATATCTATATTTTGTGATTTATTATAGATATATGCCAAGTTTGGAACATAAATATTTACAATTGTTAAATCTTCTTGTCATATAGACCCTCTTTATTATGATATAGTCCCCTTCATCTCTTATTACATTTTTTATTTTATAGTTTTTGTAAGTATGACTACTCCAGCTTTCTTTTATTGTCTAGTAGCATGGTAAATGGTTCTCCACCCCCTCACTTTCAATCTGGAAGTGTCTTTGGGTCTAAAATGAGTCTCTTGTAAGTAGCATATCAGTAGGTCTTCTTTTTTTTTTTTCCATTCTGGTACCCTGTGTCTTTTGATTGGAGAATTTAGCCCAATAATCCAGAATAATTATTGATAAATATGAAGTTTGTGCCATTATATTACCTGTAAAGTCACTGTTCCTATAGATTGTTCCTTTCTAGTGATTGTTGCTTTTGGTATCTCGACTGATCAAAGGGTCCCCCTTAATAATTCTTGCTGAGCTCGTTTACTGTTATGAACTCCTTTAGTTTTTATTGTCTGGGAAACTCTTTATCTCTCCTTCTATTCTGAAAGACAGTCTTGCTGGGTAAAGTATTCTTGGCTGCATATTTTTTTCCCACTTAGCATGTAGGCTATATCATGCCATTCCCTTTTGGACTACCAAGTTTCTGTGGACAGATGTGCTGTCCTTATGGGTCTTAGGTGTGTCTACCCTTGTAGGTAAGGACCTTTTGTCCCTCGCTGCTTTCAGAAACTCTCTTTATCTTTGTATTTTTCAAGTTTCACTATGAAATATCTTGGTACTGACCTCTATTTGTCGATTTAGGAGAATTCTCTGTGCCTGTTGGACTTGAATGCTGTTCCTTGCCCAGATTAGGGATGTTCTCAGCTGTAATTTGTTCCAACAAACTTTCTGTCCCCTTTTCCCACTCCTATTCTGGGACTCCTGTGATACAGATATTCACTTTATGGAATCCCTGAGTTCCCTAAGTCTATATTCATGATCTAATAGTTTTCTTCCCCTCTTCTTTTCAGCTTCATCATTTCCCATAAATATATCTTCTATATCACCTATTCATTCCTCTGATTCTTTTCATGATTATATCCAGTTGGTTGCCAACTCAGTTACAGCATTTTTTATTTCAGCCTGTCTAGTTTTTAGGTCTTTAATCTCTGCAACAAGTGTTTCTCTTTTCAAACCCAGCAAGGCTTTTTTCAAGCCCAGCTAATATTATGACTATTGCTCTAAATTCTTGTTCAGATCTATTGCTTATATCTGTTTTGAGCAAATCCCTGCCTGTAGCTTCTTCTTGATCTTTCTTTTGGGGAGAATACCTCTGTCTTGTCATTTTGTCTAGGTGTCTGTCTTTTGCATGTTATGAAAGCTTGTTATGTTTCCTGCTCCTGAGAGTAATGGTATATTAAGAAGGGGTCATATCCTGTATAGGGCCTGGGACTTTAGGAGTGTTGCTGGTGCATGCTGTGTGCACTCTGCTGTTCTGATCTGGCTGCTTTTTCCCACAGGTCAATCCTCTACAGAGCTCTTTCTTGCTTGCAGTGGGGAGTATTTGACCTTTAACTAGGTGTGTTTTAATTTTTTGTGAAAATAAGAGTGCCAGGTTCTCTCTCTCAAATTATGTATATTGTCCTCTTAATCCTCAGTCAATTTTCTAGGTGTTCAAAATGATTTGATGTGATCTCGCTGTTTTCCAGGGGTGAGGCAGGCCATGATCCCCATACTATTCCACCATCTCTCTCCTCTGTTTTTTTCCTTCCTTTATAAAAAAAGTAATACTTTAATGCATTTATTGTAGAAAAATGTTAAATTCAAAAGTGTACCAATAAATATGTTCATGTTCCTTTACGTTTAAAATTAAAATAATACTGTGTACTATTGAAACATGTTTTATTATTTTTCATTTTATTATAAACATTTTGTTGCATTTTATTACAAATATAATTTTAAATAATACTAATTTTTCATGTATCATCAAGAATTTAGATTTAATCCAAAGGTCATTACCAAAGTCTTGGTAGATAAACAAGCGCTTACTTAGGATTGATTATATTCATTCCTTTCCTCCCCTAAGACATCTCCTGACCTTATACTACTGAATAGAGTGGCTGCCTCGAGCCCTACCAAAAGTTAGTCTTTCAGGACATTAGCTTAAACTTTAACTTTTCTACATTTTGTCTTCCATTAATTATGACCAAGGATTTTCAATATCATTTTGCAAAAATATATTTGCTAATTGAAATCAAATCCCATATCTCTGTAATTTCCCAGATTATTTCCTTTTCTCCTATCTCCAGAATGTGATCAACAACCTTTCTCATAATCACATCTTCTAGAGTTTTTTTTTTTAACTTCCTTGCTGTAACAGAAAACAGACTGACCCTTGAGAACTGTGCTATCTGGCTTCACCATTTGCCACTCTGCACTGTTCCTGGCATCTGCCTCCCTCCCTGCAGAGGTTTTGGCTTTCAGCTGTATTCATTTCCATTCCCATACTCATTCTTGGTTAGTTAACTGTGTCTTAAAAATACTTTCAATCCTTTCAATTCTCTGCCTTCTCCCCAATTAACTTTTCTTTTATACTTGCAGATTTATTCACTTTTATGGTCACATTCTGTACACTGTCACCACCTACAGCTACATTATTAAGATTCCAATAACACTCTTTTTAACTAGTGTCCTATATTTCCAGACCACAGAATCTGCATAGTATATTCACCTCAATATTCTCTATTGTTATTCAGATTCTGAAACTACTGATCTCAAACTAATTTTTATATCCTTTATCATTTCCCTCACGTCTTTACTTCTGTTCTTACCAAACTTAAAATCCCATGCTCCATTATTAAAAGTATTTTTTGGTGATATTGTCAATTCCCTTTCCAATTTATTTTTGAAATATTTGTTGGGAAAAAAATTTCTTCTGAGTGAACTTGAATATGCATTTTTCTATGAATACACCAGAGCAGCTAAATGTAGATGAAGAAAAATTAGAAGAGCTGGTAGGCAAAGCATATGCATGTATCCCATCTTCTTTCCACAACCACCAACATAACAACAATAATAAAGATTAAAAGCCATATAAATCTGGGGTGCCTGAGTGCCCCAGTCAGTTAAGCATCTGACTCTTGATCTCAGCTCAGGGCATGCTCTCACAGTTCATGGGATCGATTCCTGTGTTGGGCTCTGTGCTGAGAGCGTGGAGCGTACTTGGTATGCCCTCTCTCTCTCTCTCTCTCTCTCTCTCTCTCTGTCTCACTCTCACTCTGTGCCCTTCCCCGACTCTCTTTTTCAAAATAAAATAATTTATAAAAAGGAACTTTAAAAAACCATCTAAATCTGTACGGACAATGCCATAAAAAATGGACAACGAAGAACAAAAGAAGTTGATAACATTTTAGGAGATAACATATAGGTGGAGGATGACTTACCTGAGTAGAACAAACTAAAATTTAAGCACACGTAGAAGAGGTTCCAATGACGTTCAAGTGCATTCACTCTACAGAGTAGAATGCCCAGTAGTTAGAGGTACTGAGTACCTGAGTACCTCATTGTCCAAAAGGAACACTTGGTTGGAAAATAACTTTTTGAAAGTCTATAAGGAGTTCTTAGATATCCAGACATCAGCTGCACACTCCCATTCAGGAGATCTATTTTCTGAAGAAATTATGCTAAAGACTCTGGACACAGGCAGAACAGGTTTAGCAGAGAGCAGTCATGAAGTGCTGCTCTAAGAATTGCCTCTTTTGCATGTTTCCTGGCAAAATCCCTAACTTCCCTTTCCTTCACAGATTCCATAACAGCAGCAGTTAATCTTATATCTTTCCCATGCCAAATTCACACCCTCACCACAATGTGAAAGATTGAAATTTCTCTCAAAAGGCTTAGTCTTAGAGGCTAAATGACACCAGAATAAAGAACTATAAATTCTACAATAGGGCAGCGCCACAAAAAGGAAGCTTGTTGCCCTAAACTTTAGCTCCATCAATGAACCAGTTCAGCCAGTGCCAGAGACTAAGCTATCATCTTTTTTCATCTTTTTATTTACTCTTAAATACACATAAAAAGCTGGAAAATAACCAATGTGTAGGAAAGACAGTAATATGAAAGAACTAATAAATCAGTAGATTCAAATAGAAACATAGAACTCATATGAAACAGAAACAATGTGGAGATCTAAAGAAAATGTTTAGTTCTATTTACTGTGCTCAGAGAATAAGGAAATATATTATGCATGATATCTTGGGAAAACAGAAAAACAGCTTTAGGAAATATAAAATATAATTAACTATTTTAAACATTAATAAAAATGTTAGAAAATAAAATCAGAGTATTCTTCTAAAATAAATATATATAAAGCCAAGGAAATAAGTGATAAAGTAAGAAAATTTAATGATCAACTCAAGATGTTCAATATCCAAATAACAAGAGTTCCAGAAAGAACAGAGAAAATAAAGCAGAGAAAAGAGAATTTTCAATGAAATAAGGGGGAAAAAATCCCCAGGTTGATGAAGTGTCAGGTACAGTGAATAAAAAAATAATTATACTAAGATTCTCCATGGGGAAATTTCAGAAAACCTGGGATGACAACACTGTGTGTGAATGTAAAAGTTTGTATGCAAAGAATGAAGAAAAACAGAGAAATATTTCAAACTAGAAGATCATGGAAATATCTAGAAGATAGCAAATCAGTTGACTGATTAGATTATGTGATTTTCAAACCTGAGTTCCCAAACCAAACCAAAAACTAAATATAAGTATAATATTTCAAACAATAGATTTTTAAAAATGAACATCCCATGCACACTATGACTTAGCTGAATGAGGGAGGAAACCAAAGAACAGAATAAAATGGGATCCAGGACGCAGGGCTGATGGTGAACAGAAGCCTAGAGGTTCTTGAAAAGAAGCCTAGACAGTAAGTTGTCCAGGTTAGCCTAACAGAAAAGAGGGTTTTCGAAGTTTCCAAAAGAAATAAAGTACTAATAATCTACCTGATATTTTAATCTGGTGGAAAACTGTATTGAGAAGTTGTTGGAGAGCTGGAGGGTTTAAGAATTAGCTACAAAGCACAGAAAACTAAATAAATTTTTAAAAATTGGATAATTAAGTCCAGAAAGAAAGCAAAAAAAGGAAATGGATGTTTAATCTTTGCATGTTATTGGCTCAGTTGTGAACAGCAATATTTACTTAGTAATAATATGAAAAAATCTGAATATGGATTTAATTATATTGAGTGGTGGAGGAAGTCTCTAAGAGGCAGTGAGTAAGAGTAAGGAGATGCTGGTTATATAATGCAGTGAAATTTTTAGCTGCAACAATAAAATAGATAAATAAAAAACACCACATATGTATGTTATAAATAAAAATGGAAGTTCACACTAGAAGAAACAGTTAAGGAAATTGAAAGTATTTGTCTTAGGAGCCTAAGTCTTTTAGTACAACTTGAGTTTCTGAACAGTTTGTATGCAATACTTTAATGAAAATCTAAATAGAGCAAAATGCCCACTGTTCTCTCTCTCTCTCTCTTTCTCACATACACTCATACACACATACACATGCACAATTTTGACCTCAAACAGGCACTCACTACTACATGAAAATACCATTGTGTTTCTAGATTGAGTGCTTTGTGAAAATCAGAAATGACTCCAATGTTATGCTTCCTCCCCTGATTCTCAAGTCCTCAGCCCATTATATCATCTCTGTCAATTGCTTCCCTTCCAATTTCTTTAAAAGACTCGTTAACAGAGAACTCCCAAGTTGTTCCATCAGCAAATGATCTGTTCTCATGTTCCAGGTCTTCTCTCAGAAAAGACCCTGTTCCTCCATGGGCTCTGGACCCATTCCTTCTCCTCATCCCAGGGATTTCTCTTATGTCACCCCACTCATCAGACACCAACCTCTTCTTGTTTACTGAATTATCAATAAACATGCTCTTGTAGATATACCCTTAAAAAAAAGGAAGACAACCCTCACTTGTTTCCACTTCCGGTTCCAGGTTCCAACAGTCATCTTCTCCAGCTCATAATAAAAATTCTCAAAAGAGTTGTTCATATTCAATGTTTCCAACTCAGTCCTTCCATTGGCATTGCATCCTCTCTGACTGCATCATAGTAACTTATAGATTGGCTTATTGTTGGTCTTCACACACCCCTTCCTCAATAAAATATACACTTCATGAATTGAGGACTGTCTTTTTCGCTGCTATCCTAACACTTAGGACTTAGCACCTGGCCTGCAATAAGTATTTTTAAACAAGTGAATTAAGTATAAGATCCTTATTTCAAAACAACTCAAGGAGTTTTTTAAAAAGATGTTTTAGTACTTAATGTGTAGTACACAGTATGGAACAAATTGTGCAACAGTTACTTGAATAAAATTTTTAAATCTATGCTTTAAAAAACCCTTTGACTTCATATAAATATACAATGTGAATCAAACAAAAAGTTATATTTCATTACACCAATCTCTGTTTATACCATATATAAATATATCATGCTAAAAAACCCTAAATATTCAGTAACATAAACATAATACAAACATAACACAAACATAAAACATAATACAAACAGAATACATGTCAATTCTCATTGCCTAAAAATCTGAATTTTAGTGCATATTTGTTTCCTTGCAAATGTGGTAAAGTGCTCAGAAATAATTAAAACTAAACATTTCAAATTTAACAGGAAATACCTGTTACTCAGTAGATGGAGTAAAGTAAAATCATTTATTAGCAGGATTTATTGTAACAAAACTGCTGAAACATGAAAATAAGACATATCTCTAGTAAAGATCAATCAGCATCGTCAGCTGGCTCTTGCCTTGCTTCTTTTTTTTTCTTTTTTCTTTTTTTTTTTTTTTACAATGTCTCTTTCACCCTATGCACCTAGCATATCCCTGGCCAGGTGGTTAATGACATATTATCCTTAAGATTTATGAGATTTTTTACAATAGGAAATAGTCCCTAAAAGTCATTTTTCTTCTATTGCTAGCCACACCACCACCCTATTCTTTTTTTTCTTTTTAACTCCAGTGTACATTTGTTTCAGCTGTACAATATAGTAATTCAACAGCTCCATATACTATCCAGTGCTCATCAAAATAAGTGTAATATAAGTGTAGTATTAAGACTACACCCCACCCATCCCCCCCCCACACCTCCCCTCTGTTAACCATCTGTTCTCTATAGTTAAGAGTCTGTATTTTGGTTTTGTCTTTTTTTAAATCCTTTGTTCATTTGTTTTGTTTCTTCAATTCTACATATGAGTGAAATCATATGGTATTTGTCTTTCTCTGATTGGCTTATTTCACTTAGCATTATACTCTCTAGTTTTATCCATATCAATGCAAATGACATGGTTTCATATTTTTTATGGCTAGATAATATTCCTGTATATTCCTACACACACACACACACACACACACACACACACACACTTCTTTATCCATTCATCAATTGATGGACACTTGGGCTGCTTCCATAATTTGGTTATTATAAATAATGTTGCAATAAGCATAGGAGTGCATATATCACTTCAAATTAGTGTTCTGGTATTCTTTGACTAAATATCCAATGGTGTGATTACTGGATCATAAGGTAGCTCTATTTTTAATTTTTGAGGATTCTCCATACTGGTTTCCATAGCGGCTGTTTGCATTCCTACCAACAGTACAAGAGGGTTCCTTTTTCTCCACATCCTCACCAACACTTGTTGTTTCTTGCGCTTTTGATTTTAGCCTTTCTGACAGGTGTGAGTTGATAACACATTGTGGTTTTTATTTGCATTTCCCTGATGATGAGTGATCTTGAGCATCTTTTCATACCTTGTTGGCCATCTGCATGTCTTCTTTGGAGAAATGTCTGTGCATGTCTTCTGCCCATTTTTTTGACTGTTACTTGTGGGTTTGGTGTTGAATTGTGTAAGTTCTTTATATATTATGGATACTAACCCTTTATTGGATATGCCACTTGTAAATATCTTCTCCCATTCAGTAGGTTGTCTTTAAGTTTTCTTGATGGTTTCCTTTGCTGTTCAGAGGCTTTTTGATTTTTGTTTTGTTTTATAAGTTTATTTGTTTTGAGAGAAAGAGAATGTATGGGACAGGGGCAGACAGGGAAAGAAAGAGAGAATTCCAAGCAGGCTCTGGGCTGTCAGTGTGGAGCCTGTCCTGGGGCTCGACATGGGTCTCAACTTCACAAACCGTGAGATCATGATCTCAGCCAAAATCAGGAGTCAGATGCTTAACCAACGGAGCCACCCAGGAGCTCCAGAGAAGCTTTTTATTTTGATATAACCCCCCCCACACACACACAAACTGTCTGCTGTTTAGACTCCTTAATAGAATTTTTTTCCTGTATTGCATCTTTGAGTGAGATTGATCTATGATTTTATGGATATGCTATATGTTATTTATATAACAGATATGTGTAGCTTTATGAAAGAAATTAAATAACCTTCATATTTTCATATGTTTAGAAGGGTTTATACAATCTGGGAATTTTCTGTTTATTAAGAAATTTGAGAGAATTCACCAATAAATTGATGTAAGCAAGAAATATGTTAAAGGATTTTTCATTAATAATAAAATAGTTTAATACTATTACCCACTTTATATATTTAGAATAATTTATATAACACAAAGATCATTTATTCATTTACAGCCTGAGAAAATTCAGTAAAGTGATTTCAAGATGGAAACATTATTGGAAGGAATCTGCTGGTAACAGAGAACAGCAGGTTTTCTACTATGTTTCTACGACTAACCCACAATGCCTCCTGCTCCCTATACAGATTGATTTGTCTCTTCCTCATGCATTATAACTGCATAACCCAGGGAAGAGGCAATTTTTACTAAACCTTATAGCACAGTGTATTCAGATTTCTGGGAATTTATTTAGGATTTTGACATCTACAAGCGACACTTTTCTTAGTTTTTTTTCTAAGCAAATTATTTTTTGAGGTTTGGTTGTCAGGCAAACATTTCCTCTATGAAGTAATTTGGGTAATTTTTTATATTCTAAACAGCATGTAAAGCATGAGAATTACCTTTTCTTGAAATGTTGAAAGAACAAAACTGCAAAATGGCCTCATCCTGAAACAAGTTTTAGGGCATTTTCAGTATCATGTGTTTCTAAGTGTTATCAGACTCTGAATTTCTACTGCTAACATTAATTTTATAATTTATATTATTGCAGAATCATTTATTGAGATTTTCAAGTTTCTGTTCATATAATTTAACATATATGTAGGTACTTATGTAATATATAAATTTATTTTTCATATATATTATTCTAAGTTAATACAAATCCATTTTAAATATGTATACATATAGATGCATGTGTGTGTGCATAAAATTGAGGTAGTAACAAATGTATGACCAAAATTAATTAGGGTAAGCAGAGCACTGGAAAGGAATGGGGTAGGAATGATGGCAGTGGTATATGTTAGACTTGTTGATTAAGGCCTTTCTAAGAGAGCATAATGTGAGCCAAGATCACAATTCCATGAAAATTAAGCTAGCCCACGATTTGGGCAAACTGCTTACTTATCAGAAGAAGCAAAAAACATGAAGTCTCTGAGACAAGAACAAGCTTGGCGTGTTTAGGGAAAAACATTACCATATTGTGAGTGAGTTTGGAGGTCAGAAAGCATGTGATTTAATAGACAGTGATGCACTTAGAACAAGGCCTAGCAAACAGAAGATACTCAATAAACTGCTTAGTGAACAAAGAGTAGAGTTTAGTCTCTTCTCTCAGTTTGATGGAAAGCCATTAGAAGATTCTTTGTTTTTTAAGTGAGCAAATAAAGGGCCTTGTTACTTTACCAAAAGGTCACCGTGAGTCTTAGACACCCATGGATGCTAAACCTGGCCTTTAAGGATACTGTGGTTAGTGGAAGTTCTTTCTGGAGCCCAGCAATCCGTTCTCTGTTCTTTCCAATTCTCAGTCCTACCATTTGTGCTTGTGTGTGTTTGTGTGTATTTCAGTGTGAAGGTGAGAAATCATGAAGACGATCTTGCTGGACCTAAAGTAGAACCTGTGTTTTAAAGAAAATTTCTTTCATACTCCCTATGATGACAGAGAAAATTTTCAAAAACCTATTTCTTGCTAGTACTATATTCCACAGGGAAAAAAAAACAAATAAAAATAACATCTTTAACCTTCTTCATCTTAGAGCAAGACTACTTTCTATTTATTTGTAACCCACTTCCAGTTGCCCAGTTTGTGAGTTACTTAGTTTCCTTGCTATTTTCTTCCTTTTTTTTTTCCCTTCCATTCAACTCCAGGAAAGTACTTCATAACAGATGAAAAAAAAAATCAGTAGAAGTGGAAAACTCAAAACATCAACTTGAGGACTTTTTTTCTTTCTTTAGTATTACATTAGCTACAACACCATACATTAATATGTTTGAACAAAGGGAAAACCAAAGAACACTTATTATCTGCTTGGTTTCTATTCTATTCTGAAGTAGTTAGTGTTTTCTATGGTGCTATAATAATTCGAAATTATTTAATATTTAATAATTTGAATATGCTTTCTTCTTACATTTGCAACCCTCTACCACTTGACTATCACTTGAAGTAGAATTGCAATTAAAGCCACACAGGAGCATGTCATTTGCATTCAAATTTTTGTCCCTAAGGACAGAATGTCCAAGATTATATATACTGCTTTTTGTGAGGAAATGGAATATACTATTTCACAAATGTTCAAATGGAACTACCAGACCACAACCTAAGCAGTTCCCAGGACCTGAATTCACCACTTACAAAGTAATTGCTCTCTGAGCTTCCATTGCATCTGTAAATTGGGAATAATAACATTTAACCACACAGGAATGCTCTAAGGCAGTGGTTCTGATAGTGTGGCCCTGAAGAGTCAACATCACATGCAAATTGTTAAAAATGAAATTCTTAGGTCACCTCAGACCTACTGAATAAGAAACTCTGAAGATTGACAACAATCTGTGTTGTAACAAACCTTCCAGCTTATTTTGATGCATGTACAAGTTGTGAATAACTATTCCAATGATGCAACAAGATAATGGATGTGAAAAATAAAAGTGCTTTGATCACTGTAACACGTTATCCGCATGTTAAGTACCATTCTTATGACTCCAAGGAATATTTTAAGCAAATATCTATGAACAGGGTTGTGCCAACTCTACAAGGTTGTTACAAGTATAGTACTTCCCTTCAATAATTTAGTATTTAATAAGGAAACGGGCAATTGCAGTGCTATATGGTAAGTGCTGTCATAGGAGTTTGCAGGGGGACCAAAGATGGTACACTTAACTAGGGCACAAAGGAAGCTCTTGAGGGGTAAATGTTGTTTGGTCTATGGCCTTATTGGTAAATATAAGTTAGCCAGATTGATAAGGAGTGAAGCCATCTTTTGGCCAATAATAGATGTCATGGCAAGTCCTAGAAGTGTGGCATATCATACCTCTCAGGTGAAGGGGTTTCAAATTAGGGTAAAAGATTGATGAGCAAAAGGAGAACTGAAATCAAACCAGCTGTGCTATCAAGAGGTCATATCAGATATGAGCCTCTGTGTAAAACTGCTTTATCTGGACAGGATTCTGAAAACCATGAGAGAATGATAAAGGGCTTAACCTAGGAAAACTACACAATGTGTCATCAATCTGAAGACAAGGCATCCAGCTAGGAACCTGTTACTAGTGTATTGAGTGACTTTGGCCACATGGTGGGAGCAGGAAGGGGCGGGAGGCCATATGTTAGAGATTTAGGAAGTAATTTGATGGAATCTTTGTCACCGAGGCAATGAAGTGGAGAAATGATAACGGAAATTCAGAAATTGTGTTTATACATATTTTTAGCATAAAATTCTTATCTATGATGCTTTGAAAGTCCTATTTCAGAATCAGATTAAGATTCCCTTTAGTTTCATAATTGTTAGGAAATATGCAAGCAAATGCATTCTCCCTATTATCCTGAATCGGTGAAAAATACTGGATCACATCAGCTACTTTATATTTAGAATCTCCTCTAACTTTGAATATGCAGTATCAACAATTTTATGAAATTACTGTGCCTCTATATTAGCACTTGATTTGTCTTCTTATTACTTTAGACTTATTAGAACAATGCAAGTAGTTTAAAAAACAGAGTAAAGCCTCTGCCAGTTCCCACCAAATTACTCCATGAACACATGCTCAGAAAATGTGTAGGTCCTCATTTGTTTTCCCTGGCAATGAGACATTTAAGCTAGGGCTGGCACACAAATAACAATAAGGGTGGAAGGAGCTTTTTTCAGGTGTTAGTGAGTGATGAATGGGTGTTACCAAGCAGACCGAGAAATAAGTTGTTTTCTAACTCTGTGGTTATAACCTATCAATAGCAGAAGACCTGTTCGAATTTAGGAAAGATTAGGGTGTTGGCTCTGACTGAAAGAGTCTTATTGTATTTTATTTCTCCCTCTCTCCTGTGTGTGCTAAGAAAACAGGCCCTTATGCATGAATGGAGTGGGACATTTATCTTTATGTTTCAGGTGGACTCTACCTAATACTTAAGGTTTAAAATATGTTGGAACTAATTAATCAAAAGGAAATTAGTCCAAACAAATTAATCACTGGTGCTCAGTATGAAATTTCAGAGCTTTGTGGCTCAGATTATTTAGTGGCTTTTCCTATTTTTTGTTGTTGTTTTCTATTAAAATGAATTCACCCATGATAATAAGGAGGTCTCCTTTTAAGGGCTTACCTCACTTGTCCCACTCCCCTTCTGCTGACACAGGCTTAGCACATGGCCCAGAAAACACTTGGTTTGAGCTGATGCTTTCATGCTACGTTGAGACACCATTCCTTTCTCCTTGCCTGCAGTACTCTAATGAGTAGAAACCAACTGCCGGGGGTGTTGAGAAAAGGAATGAGCATGCAGGCAGTGAGCATCTTCAACACCTGCTTTTTCTTCCCTTACATGTGTATGGAATGAAGAACCTTCAGGTATATTCATATGTTAAAAAAAATAATGGCATAATTAATAAACCACAAAAACAGAATCTGTGGCAAAGGCTTTTCACTGCTTCCTAATTCTTAACTGATGCTCAGACAACAGTGGGAAATAGGGCAGGTACATGGAGGACCAATCTGTGTAGGGCATGTGAGCATATGATCAGCAGGAACAGGCATGACCATGATATATACTAGAAAGCAAAAGACTAGGTGTTGAACAGCTTGGCATACATAACACTTTACAATTAACAGTATGCTTTCATGTCACTGTTTTATTTAATTTTCATCTACATTCTATGAGATGAGTTATACTTTTTATTGCTTATAATACGAAAACTGAAATTACCTGACTTCCAAAACCAAAGTGGCAGAGTATAGCCTCAAATCCATTTGCCCTGATACTATTATTTATTTTCTTTTCCTGAGCCATATCTGTGCGCTCTACATCTACAGATGAGCCTTAATGTCATAAATGGACATTTTCACACCACTAAGACAAAAATGTTCTCCTAGTGTTTCTATCTAGCAGATAAAAATTATCAGGTTAACTACCAGTGTAAACTTCAGGAAGATAATGTGAAGGAAAGCCACGCAGTGAACAGAGCATCTCCTGATAAGCCAGAGACATAATATGAAACTCAGCATATACCTCTGGGTGACATCCTGCTCAACATCTCTGTGCCTCTATTTCCTCAACTACCAAATGGGGAAATAACTCCTACCTAGTAACATGACTGTATTACAAATAAGATATTAGAGTATTTAGAAATTTTTTAGCACAAGGCAGACATTCAATACATAATTTCTATTGGGTTTTGTATATGAGAGTTTTCTGAAACATGGAATGTAAAATTAAACAGGTTTCTATAAACAAAAATGTATACATGAATTTAATATACATGATGTTATGACAGAAATGTCTAATAAATAGAAAAAAAGTGTAGTGCTCTTATGCTGTCATAAATCTAATATGGAATATATCCAAAATACATGCTTCTTCTGAAGGGATTTTCTTTCTATACTATTAAAAAATATAAGATTAGAGTAAGTATAGCTAAAATAATATATACAGCAATAAAGAATTGGGAAATATAGGTTAGTTTAGGATCCCATTAACAATTTGAACAAAATTTGAACATATCTCTTCAGATCCCATGAGTATAGATGATTTATGTATATATTACATAACCAGTTTTTCTGAAACAGTTATATAATACATATATAAGCACTTCATTTTTGGAATAAATACATCACCTATTCCATAAAAGTCTAGTTGAGATAGCACATTTTAAATTTTATGGGTCTGAAAAAATAAAGATTCTTTAAGCAGTTCTTTCATCCTCTCCTTTAGCACTTTCTTTAAAAGCTTTATTATAGTTCATATATTTTATTTTCTGCTTTGTCTTATTTTAAAATTATTTTATTTCTTCTTTAAATTTATGCTGCTACAAATTCTCAGATAGGTCCTCTCCATGCTTTATATATCTAGTAGAGTACCCTGTACATAGTAGACATTCAATAAATATCTTATCAATAGGCATTATTGATTTAATGAAGAAAATTTTAGGATCAAAACGGAAGAGTAGAAAAACTAAAGTTCTATATCTGCTTATAATAGAAGACCCAACTCAAATTGACATAAATGATAAAGAACATTTACTAATTTGTATAACAAAAACGTCTAAATGTAGAGCAGTCTTGGAAGATGAACTGATTGAGAGGTTTGCAATGCCATTAAGGTTGTTCCTCCATTTCTCAGTGATTCCCCAGACTCTGTCTTCCTATTACTTAATCTTCAGGATGGCTTTTGTACCAAAATGATAACAAGAGTACTTCCTTAGATTAACAGGAATACATGCTTCCTTTTGCACATCAGAGTTGGAAAGAGGATGCCTTTTACCACAATTATACAACAAAATGTACACCTGACAAAATTCATCCTGGAAAAATGTATGTCTGTATCTATGAATGAATCCCTATTTTAATGTTTTTGGGTACAGTTATCACGTGACGTTACATTAGTACATCAGTATCAGGTGCACAACATAGTGACTCAACTTCTCTGTATGTTATGCCACATTCACCACAAGTCCAGCCACCGTCTATCTCCAGACCATGCAATTATGGTATCATCGATTATATTCCATATGTTGTGGTTTTTACTCCTGTGACGTATTCATTCCATAACTGGAAGGCTACATTGCTCACTCTCCTTCATCTATGTTGCCCATCCTTCCACATCTCCTACTCTCTGTCAACCATCCATTTGTTCTCTTATTTTCCTTTTTTAGATTGCACATGGATGTGAAATCATACGGTGTTTGTCTTTCTCAGTCTGACTTTTTGTGCTTAGCAAAAAACACCCTAGGCCCATCCATGTTGTCTTAAATGGGAAGATTTCATCCTTTTGTATGGCTTCAGGAAATTCCTGTGTGTCTGTGTGTGTACACGTCACATATTTTTTATCCATTCATTTATCAATGGACACTTAGATTGCTTCTATAATTTCAGTATTGTGAATAATGGTAAAATAAACAGAGAGGTGCATATATCTCTTCCAATTGGTATTATCATATTCTTTGGGTAAATACCCAGTAGTGAAAATTACTTGCTCATATGGCATTTCTAGTTTTAATGTTTTAAGAAAACTCCACACTGTTTCCACATTAGCTGCACCAACTTACATTCCTACCAATAGTGCACAAAGATTCCTTTTTCTCCACATTCTTGCCAGCAATTATTATTTCTTGTCTTTTAAATTTTTGCCATTGTGGCTGGTGTGAAGTGATATTTCATTGTGGTTTTGATTTGCATTTCCCTGATGATAGTGAGGTTGAGCGTCTTTTCATGTGCCTTTTGGCCATCTGTATGTCTTCTTTGGAAGACTGTCTCTTCAGGACCTCTGCTTATTTTTTAATTGTATTTTTGGGTGTTGAGTTGTATAAGTTATATATTTTGATATTAACTCCTTATGCGATACATCATTTCCAAATATCTTCAGCCATTCAGCAGGCTGCCTTTATGTTTTGTTGTTTCCTTTGTTGTACAAAAGCTTCCTACTCTAACATAGTCTCAATAGTTCATTTTTGCTTTTCTTTCCTTTGCCTCAGGAGACATATCTAGAAAAATATTGCTATAGTCAATGTCAGAAAAATTACTGCATATATTCTCTTCATAGAGGCTTCAAGTCTCACATTTAGATCTTTAATCCATTTTGAGTTTATTTTTGTGTATGGTGTAAAAAAGTAGCCCAGTTCCATTCTTTTCCGTGTATCTGTCCAGTTTTCTCAGCACCATTTATTGGAGAGATGCTCATTTTCTCATTGCCTCTTTTTTCATAAACTAATTGACGATGTAAGTTTGGGTTTATTTCTGAGCTCCCTATTCTGTTGAGTTGATCTAAGTATGTATTTCTGTGCCAGTACCAAATTGTTCTGAATCACACAACTCTGTAATGTATCTTGACATCAGGGATGTGATACCTCCAGGTTTGTTCTTTTTCAAGACTGTCTGTTCAGGGCCTTTTGTGGTTCCATACAAATTTCAGGATTCTTTGTTCTAGTTCTGTGAAAAATACTGTTGGTATTTTGATAGGGATTGCATTAAATCTGTAGATTGCTTTCCACAGTATGGACATTTTAACGAAATTAATTCTTCCAATCCATGAGCATAGAGTGTTTTTCCATTTGTGCCATCTTCAGCTTTTTTCATGACTGTGTTATTGTTTTCAGAGTATAGGTCTTTTTCTTCCTTGGTTAAGTTTATTTCTAGATACTTTAATGATTTGGGTGAAATTGTAATTTGTTTTCTTATCCTTCTGCTCTTTTGTTAGTGTATAGAAACTACTTATTTCTGGTTATTTCTGAAACTTTAATTTCATTGATTAGTTCTACCAATTTTTTAAACATTTATTCATTTAGAGAGAGAGGGAGCACAAACATGAGTGGGGGAGGGGCAGAGAGAGGGAGGGAGAGAGAGAATCCCAAGTAGGCTCTGTGCTGTCAGCGCAGAGCCCAATGAGGGTCTGTGTCACAAACCGTGAGATCATGACCTGAGCCAAAACCAAGAGTCAGATGCTTAACCAACTGAGCCACCCAAGTGTCCCTCTTATAGTAATTTTTTGGTGGAGTTCATAAAGTTATCTATGAATAGTATCATGCCATCTACAAATAGTGAAAGTTTTACTTCTTCTTTACCAATTTAGATGCCTTTTATTTAGTTTTCTTGTCTGGAATTTCTATGGCTATGATTTCCAGTACTATGTAGACTAAAACTGGTAAGAGTAGACATCCTTGTCTTGTTCCTGATCTTAAAAACAATCTCTCAGTTTTTCACCACTGAGTAGGATGTTAGCTATGGTTTTTCATATATGACCTATATTATGCTGAGGTATGTTTCTCCAATGCCACTTTGTTGAATCTTTATCATGAATAGACATTGAATTTTGTAAAATATTTTTTCTGCATCTATTGAGATGATGTGATTTTTATCCTTTATTTTGTTAATGCTATATTTCATGTTGACTGATTTGTGAGTACTGAAATATCCTTCCATCCCAAGGATAAATCCCACTTGATTGTGGCAAATAGTCTTTTTAATGTATTTTCAAATGTGGTTTGATAATATTTTTTGAGGATTCTTACATCTATGTTTATCAGAGAGATTGGCCTGTAATTTCATTTTTGTAGTGATTTTTCAGTTTTGGTTATCAGGGCAATGCTGGCCTCATAGAATGTATTTGAAAACCTTCCTTCTTCTATTTTTTGGAATAGTTTAAGAAGACTAGATATTAACTCTTCTTTAAGTGGTTGGTAGAATTTGTCTGTTAGGCCATCTGGTCCTGGACTTTTCTGCTAATTGACAGGTTTTGGTTATTCAATTTCATTACTAGTAATTAGTCTGCTCAGCTTTTCTGTTTCTTCGTGGTTTAGTTTTGGAAGTTTGTATTTACTAGAAATTTATCCATTTCTTCTAGGTTATCTAATTTGTTGGCATATAATTTTTCATCCTATTCTCTTATTTCTGTGGTGTAACTTATTACTTCTCCTTTGTTTCCTATTTTATTTGGGTCCTTTTCTTCTTCTTAATAAGTCTAGCTAAGAATTTATGAATTTCATTTATCTTTTCAAAAACCTAGTTGGCTAAGTTGTATGGATGGCTCAGTTGGTTGGGCGGCTGACTTCGGCTCAGGTCATGATCTCACAGTTTGTGAGTTCGAACCCCACGTCGGGCTCTGTGCTGACAGCTCAGAGCCTGGAGCCTACTTCAGATTCTGTCTCTCCCTCTCTCTCTGACTCTCCCCAACTTGCAATCTGTGTCTCTCTCTGTCTCAAAAATAAACATTTTAAAAAATCTAAAAAAAAAAAAAACAACTAGCTGCTGGTTTCATTATTTTTTTAAATTTTAGTCTCTATGTCATTTATTTTTGCTCCCATCTTTATTATTTCCATCTTTCTACTCACCTTGGGCTTTGTTTCTTCTTTTTTTTTTAGTTCCTTTAGGTATAAGGTTAGATTGTTATTTGAGATTTTTCTTGTTTCTTGAGGAAGGCCTGAATTACCATATATTTCCTTCTTAGAACTGTTTTCATTGTGTCCCAACAATTTGGGGCCATTGTATTTTAATTTACATTTGTCTTAAGGTATTTTTTAAATAATTCTTTAAATGTTTTTTTTTTTTTTTTAATTTTTGAGACAGAGAGAGACAGAGCATGAGAGGGGGAGGGGCAGAGAGACAGGGAGATATAGAATCTGTCTCTCCTTCATATCTGAATTAAACCTTTCTCAGTCTAATAGTCTTTTGTTGTAGGTTTTTCCTTTCAGGCCTTTGGATATAACATGTCACTTTCTTGCCTGCAAAATCAGCTGATAACCTTACTGGGTTTCCCTTGTATATAACTTTTTGCTTCTCTCTTGCTTTTAAAATTCTCTAAATTTAACCTTTGACCTTTTAATGGTTATGTGTTATGGCATGGAATTTCTTGGGTTCATCTTTTTGGAACTCTGTGTTTTTTGAACTTGCATGTCAATTTCTTTCTCCAGGTGAGACCAAGTCTGTTCTTATTTCTTCAAGTAAAATTTCTGCCTCTTTCTCTCTTGTTCTGGGACCCCTATAATGCAAATGTTTGTTCATTTGATATCCTCCAAGAGATCCTTTCACCTTTCCTAATGTTTTAAAATGATTTCTCTTTGCAGTTCAGCTTGAGTGCTTTCCATTCACTTGTCTTCCAGACAACTAATATGTTCTTCTGCATCCACTACTCTGCTGAATCCCTCCAGAGAATTTTTTTAAATGTTTACTTTTTCGGGGGGGGGGAGGGAGGGGGTGAAGAGTGAAAAGGAGACAGAAAATCTGAAGCAGCCTCTACAATGTCAACACAAAGCCCAACACAGGGCTCAAACCAATGAACTATGAGATCATGATCTGAGCTGAAGTTGAACACTTACCAGCTGAACCACTCAGGGTGCCCCATAATATATTTTTTATATTTTTCTACTCTGTTTTCTTTTAATGTTATTTATTTTGAGAGAAAGTACACGTGCATGCAGGAGACTGGGGGAGGGACAGAAAGGGAGAGAGATAATCCCAAGCAGACTCTGCACTGTCAGTGCAGAGCCTGATCTGGAGCTCAATCTCATAAACCGTGAGATCATGACCTGAGCCAAAATCAAGAGTCAGATGCTTAACTGATTGTGACACCCACTCACCCAACTGGGTTTTATATACATATATATGTATATGTGGGTGTATAATTTTTATTGAAGGTTTCACTGAGTTCCCCCACTCTTCTCTCCATCCCAGTGAACATTTTTACAATCATTACTTTTAAGTTTTTTATCAAACATAGTGCTTATCTCTATTTCATTTAGTTGTCTGAGATTTTGTCTTGTTCTTTCTTTTGGAGAATATTCCTGACTTCCTGTTTAGCTATATTTTCTGTGTTTCTATGGATTAAGTGAAATAGCTACTTCTGAACTTAAAGGAATGGTCTTGTGTGTGGTCATCCACTAGGTAGACTGTGTGGTTTTTGTTCACTTTTCCTGGATGGCTGGAACAGTGGATGGCATGGGCTGGGGATCCAGGAGCTTGCCACACAGTGAGCGCCCTCGTACAGCAGCCAAAGCTTAAGTGGGCACAGATTAGTGTAGTCCCTGGGCTCTCCACACAATGGGTGCCCCGGCAGGATAGCTAAAGCTAAACTAGATGTGAGTTGGGTACCTCTGGGCTCTCCATGTAGAGGGAAACTTGGCAGGATAAGTAAAGCTGAAGTGGGTGTAAACCAGCATGTTCCAGGACTCCTCACACAAAGGGTACTCCAGAGAGGTGGCCAGAGCTGAGGCAGGGTGCACACAGGGGGTCCTGGAGCACCCTGGCAGGACAGCTAAATCTAAAGTGGGTGTTGGACAGTGTGGTCTCTGAACTATTTGTGCAAAGTCTGCCCTGGCAGAACAGCTGAAGCTGAAGTGACTGCAAGCTGGCTTATCCTGGGGCTCTCCACTCTGAGGGTGCCCTGACAGGACAGCTGAAGTTGAACTGGGTAAAAGCTAAATGTCCCTGAGTGCTCAGCAAAGGTGGTGCCCTAGCCGTATGATTGGAGCTGAGGCCAGTGCGGGTGGGAGTGTTCCAATGTGCTCCACACCGGAAGTACCTCCCTGGCCGGGTGAAGGGAAATTATGTAGGCAAGGGCCAGGAGTTCTAGGGGGCTTTATACAGGGGCACGCTGGGAGGGCAGCTGATGTAAGCCAGGAAGTTCTGGAGCACTTTGAACCAGGGGTGCCCTAGCAAGCTGTTTGAAGTGAAGTGGTTTGGGCAGAGAGTGTTCCATGGTGCTTTGTGCTTGTGTCACATTGGCATAAAGGCTGGATTAGTAGTGAGCACTAACCAGGGGTATCCCACTGTGTGCTGTCCTGGGGTCTCCTTGTGAGACAACCAGGGCTGGTGTGAACTAGGGGTCCACGGTTCACTGAGGTGACAGGCCAGTTAGGGTACCTGAATTGTCCAGTGGTCCCTGCTTTCAAGGTACAGGGGGAGAACAGTTTGTCAGCCCTTCCCACCTGATAAGAATTTAAGCAACTTCCTCTACTTGATTGAGTTCTAGGACTGGCTCTTTTATATGCTGATTATTCTTTTAAACCCTGGTTTGCTTTTTTTTTTTTTGCCTTTTCTCTATGCCTCAACACAGTCAGATCTGCTGTGGGCTAGGGAACCTAGCCTTCTTGAGCTGCAACCTGTTAGGGTTTGCTCACCCTGCTCCAGTTTGCACTTTCAACATGGGGTGGGGGAAGCATAAATTATGTCACTTTCCAGTCCCTTTGACCCAGAGACTTCTAGCAGCTTCTCCATTTCATAGAGTTCCAGGGTTGGCTCTTATATAAACCAGTTGCTCTTTTAAACGGCAGCTTTTTTTTTTTTCTTTTTCCTGTGCCTAAGGACAGAGGAATCTGCTCTATATCCCTCAGTACTATCCCACCCCAGAGCAGTTTCCAGTGTTGGGGTGGGGGTTCCCTTTGTTAGCTTGTCTCCATCTCTTTGGCTGTTCTTTTTTGCTCTTCTCTCTTTCCTTGTGCAGAAGATGTTTAGTTGCCCCTCCATTCTTCTTCAGGAATTCTTCTGTAAGAAAGTGTAATTACCTATGTTCTTTTTTTTTTTTTTTTGTAATTTGCTATGTTCTATAGAGGAGGTGAATTCAGGGTCTTCTATCTTGCCATATTAGTGAAACAATCCCTGTTGACTAGAAATGTCATATGGTGATGGACAGGGTTCAACTCAAAACACTACACCACGGGAATGAGATAATCCCAGAGGTAAGGTCGGGGTTCAATCCCAACCAAACCATAGAAATGCTTATGATTAGGTGGAAGGAAAGGAAAGAGCATGGGTGGTGAAATTAATTTGGGAAAGGAAGCCACAACATGCACTATCATTAGGTATTACTGTCAAATTCCATAGTTGCAAAAATAAAAGTGAAATACTCCAATGTCGGTTTATACTCATCAGGTATGTGAAATGAGTGACAGAATACACAGCCCTATATTACAATAAATCACTTTCCTCCTATATTTTTTCCTTATGGGTGCTTTATTAATAAATTAACAAGTGATTTTCTTCCCTTTTCTCAAATTTAAGTTAATTTTATTGATTAAATTGGCTCGAATGACTCACAATGAAAATAACAGCCCTCCAAAATAACTCTATCATGTCCAGCATTCATTTTCGTTCTTCTTGACATTTAAACAAAAAAGCATTCTATTTCAGATTGATGCATTTCAGTCTTAGCACAAATATTATATAATGTTCATGGTCTTCACGGATCCGTTTGGATTAAATAAGAGGTAAAAAAAAAACACAACTGCAGGGTGTCCCTGGGTGGCTGAGTTGGTTAAGTGCTGACTTTGGCTCAGGTCATATCTCACTGTTCGTGAGTTCAAGTCCCACATGGGGCTCTGTGTTGACAGTTCAGAGCCTGGAGCCTGCTTCGAATTCTGTCTCTCCCTCTCTCTCTTCCCCTCCCCTGATCATGCTCTATCTCTCTCTCCCTCTCTCAAAAATAACATAAACATTTAAAAATTTAAAAAAAAAAAAAACAGAACTGCATTCATCCTTCTTTAGTCCTAAAATAGCCAGGAAATCTCCTAGAAAGGGTAATTCTTGTCCTTAATTGTCAAGAAAATAAGGTGAATCTCATTACCCCATTCTTTTAGGTATTTCACTGGTGGCATTAGACAATTTGCAGCAGTCTCCATACCTACCCCACACTAATGGCCACCCAGCTCCCTATACAAGGCTCTAGAATGCCCCACCCAGACGCACAGTCTCTGGTTGGCATTCAGCCACAGCCCACCAAGTTCTGTTCAATACCTCATCTACTCACCCTACCCTATTTCTCCTCCCAAGAACCTTCAGCCCCAACAAGTCTAAAAACACCCAACATGTTGGTACAAAGGGGAGCAATTTCTGCATTATCTCTTCAGGATTACAAATTCTCTTAATTTTCATTTATTCTGATATTGCTGATTTGCTAAGCAAAAATGAATAGTTGAGTGAGATACCTAACTTTCCCCACCAAGACTGCATATGGAAAATAAAAGAGAAAAAGACTACTCTTTTCCTTTGAAAACACCTTAATGATTTTTAAGAGACATTTATGGTTACCTTGGAGGAAATTAATCCATCAAATTGTCATTAGAGCAGATAGAATTTTCTATTTTCCCTTCCATCTCATAGTCCTCAGGGGTGGGATTGGGGAGGGGGGAAGGTATATTAGTGTCATTGTTGTTGCTCAAAGGATGGATGGAACCTCAGTGTGCTTTTCTTGTATCCCATTACTGCTGGCCTCACCGCTCCATTGCAAGGGTTGAGGACTTACCCCCTTTCAAGGATGTTTCTAAAGAGTCAAGCTTTTGGACAGCTGTAATTCCTTTGAACACTGAATTAGCTGTAGAAGAGGATTAGGACAAAAATAGATGAAAATGTTAAATATTCTTACCTGCTTCTTTCTGCAATTCAACAATTATGTTTCTACATTCTCCTCCTTTTCATTCATCCAATATATTGGGGTAAAGAGGGAAGAAGAATAACAGAAAGATGGAACGAAAAATGTATATATGATATGCTAATTTCTGAAAATTACGTGTCTGTATGGGTTGTTTATATAGATACCAGACCTCAAAATAATCCACCAAGAATTGTTCAAAGTAAAAGCCATTTAAAGAGAGATGTAAAAAGAGCACCTGGGTGGCTCAGTCAGTTAAGCGTCCGGCTCTTAGTTTCAGCTCAGGTCATAATCTCACAGTTTGAGAGTTTGAGCCCTTCATCGGGCCCTATACTGACACTGTGGAGCCTGCTTGGGATTCTCTCACTCTCTCTCTCTCTCTCTCTTTAAAATAAATAAGTAAAAACTTTAAAAATAATAATAAAGAGAGATGTAGATTACAATAGACTCACACACACAAACCCATATATACAATGTATATGTATGTATATACAATGGGTATGCGTGTTCTATGACAGGGTTAAAGAAGTGGAAGGAGGCATATGTGGCTGTTTATATTGCCTGAGGAGGATGAAACTGCATCTTGGGATCATGAGTAATGTTTTAAAATGTTTGTGCATAATTTCATTTAAGACTTGAATCATGTATTATTTTTAATCCGAGAAACATCAAATGACTGAGAAAAATGTAATTATTTGATTATCACTTGAGTGTGGAGATTACAATTTTTATTTCATTTATATTCACATTTATTGATTAGAATTTTTTGGATGAGATTTCATGATATAATTTTTAATTTCCAGTAATTTTTACTATTACAAAATTAACTGAAATATATTAATATTTACAGAAGATACGCCCTCCTGAAAACATCCATAGAAGATACTTTCTTCAGGATGGTAGACTGATAAATATACCTCGGTGGGACTTTTCTGTAGTGGCATACTCAATTTCCTGTAATATAATCACCTTCTTTGAAGGATTTTGTAGTTAAGTGCCTAAATCAAAATTTCATTCATACTTTTTAAATTCAAAATTCCTTGGGCCAACGTGACAAAATTCAGCATATTTTGAAACTAATTTTGACCTTTAAAGTACATTCCTTCCCATTACTTTTCTCATCTTAGCTGAAATGATTACATGACTTTGACCTATACTTTAACAAAATTGATCTTTAGTAATAAATAGGTAAATAAACATTCAGTGATATATTTATGTACCTATTGAAAGGAAGATTATTTCCTGTTATTTTCATAGATAAATTTTCATCACCAAAATCTGTCTTTATTTTCCCTTTTATCCATAGTATCTGTACCTATTTCTGAAAAAAAAAAATTAGTGTCCAAAATTTTTTCATAAACTCCTCAAAGAAACATCAAAGAAAAAGCCATGCAATATTCCCATTTGTTCACCATCAGGTTTATAAACACACACACACGCACACACGCACGCACGCACGCATAGCCGAATAAAAAAGAGATACGGATAGGTAGGCAGGTAGACAGGAAGGATGCATACTACTTCCCCATATGGTTTGTGTTTTCTCCCATTGTTTTATTTTATTATTCCCAGTATAATGAATGTACAGTGCTGTATTAGTTTCAGGTGTACAATATAGTGATTCAACAATTCTATACATTATTCAGTGTCTATCATAAGTGCACTCATAATTCCCTTCACCTATTTTTGTATCCTTCCCACATACTTCCCCTCTTGTAGAGTCTGCTTATGGTTTGTCTCTTTTTTTCCTTTATTCCTTTGTTTTGTTTCTTAAATTCCACATGAATGCAATCATATGTATTTGTCTATCTTATTTCACTTAGCATTATGCCCTTGAGGTGCATACGTGTTGTTGCAAATGGCAAGATTTCGTTCTTTCTTAAGGCTAAGTAATGTTCCTGTGTGTGTGTATGTATCTTGTTTATCTATTCATCTATGGATGGACAATGGGGTTGTTTCCATAATTCTGCTATTATAAATAGTGCTGCAATAAACATATTGCTGTGCTAATATCTTTTCAAATTAGTGTTTTAATATCCTTTAGGTAAATTATCAGTAGTAAGATTATTGGATCATCTGGTAATTCTGTTTTTAATTTTTTGAAGAAACTCCATACTGTTTTTAATAGTGGTTGAACCAATCTGCATTCCCACCAACAGTGCACAAGGGTTCCTTTTTCTCCACATCCTTGCCAGTATATTTCTTGTATTTTATATTTTAACCATTCTGACAGGTATGAGGTGATACTTCATTGTGGTTTTCATTTGCATTTCACCAATGATTAGTGATGTTGAGTATCTTTTCATATGTCCATGGACTCTCTGTATGTGTTTTTTTTTTGAAGGAATGTCTGCTAATATCTTCTCCCCATTTTTAAATTGGGTTATTTATGTTTTTGGTGTGGAATTGTAGAAGTTATTTATATATTTTGGATACTAACCTTGTATCAGATAGATCATGTGCAAATTTCTTCTTCCATTCATAGGTTGCCTTTTTGTTTTGTTGGGTTTCCTTTGCTTTATAGAAGCTTTTTAATGTAATCTCAATAGTTTATTTTTGGTTTGTTTCCCTTGCCTCTGATTTACCTAGAAAAGATTCAATGACCAATGTCAAAGAAATTACTGTTTATGTTTTCTTTATGAGTCTTCTGGTTTCAAGTCTAAAATTTAGGTTCTTAATCTATTTTGACCGTATTTTTCTGTATGCTATAAGAAGGTGGTCCAGTTTCATTCTTTTCCAACTACCTGTCCAGTTTTCCCAGCAGCATTTGTTGAAAGACTTCTTTTTCATTGCGTATTATTGCCTCCTTTGTTATAGATTAATTCACTCTATAACTGTGGGTTTATTTCTGGGCTCTCCATTCTGCTGCACTAATCTATGTATCTATTTTTGTGGCAGTTATATACTGTTCAGATTACTACAACTTTGTAGTATAACTCAAAATTTGTAATTGTGATACCTCCAGTTTTTTGTTTTTTCTTTCAGAAGATCACTCTAGGGTCTTTTGTGTTTCCTTACCAATTTTAGGATTGCTTGTTCTAGTTGTGTGAAAAATGTTGTTGGTATTTTCACAGGGATTGCATTAAATCTGTAGATTTCTTTGGGTAGAATGGGCACTTGAACATTTGTTCTCCCGATCCATGAGCTGGAATAACATTCCATTTATTTGTGTCATCTTCAGTTTCTTTCATCAAAGTTTTATAGTTTGCAAAGTTCAGGTGGCATCTGGCTGGCTCAGGTGGTAGCGCATGTGACTCTTGATCTCAAGGTTGTAAGTTCAAGCCCCATGTTCGGTGTAGAGATTACTTATAAACAAACAACAAAACAACAACAACAACAAAACAAAGTACTAATCTTTCACCTCCTTGGTTAAGTTTCTTCCTATTTATTATTTTTGGTACAATTGTAAATGGGATTGTATTTTTAATTTCTCTTTTGCAACTTCATTATTAGTGTTTAGAAATGCAACAGATTACTGTTTATTGATTTTTGTATCTAATGACCTTATAGAATTCAATGATCAGTTCTAGGGGTTTTGCATTGTATTTGGTGGAGTCTTCAGAATTTTCTATAGATAGTATCATATCATTTGCAAATAGTGAAAGTTTTAATTCTTCCTTACCAAATTGAATGCCTTTTATTTCTTTTTCTTATCTGATTGCTGGGGTAGGACTTCCACTACCATGTAGAATAAAACTGATAAAGAGTGCTTTGTTCCTGATGCTAGGAGAAAAGCTCTGTTTTTCAACATTGAAAATGCCCATGTTAGCTGTGGGTATTTTTACATATGATTTTTACTATGTTATGTTGAGGTATGTTCCCTCTAAATGTACAGTGTTGTGCATTTATCATGAATGAATGTTGTACTTGGTCAAATGATTTTTCTGCCTCTTATTTTCTCTTGCTGATGTGATGTACCACATTAATTGGTGAATACTGAATCATCCTTGCATCCCCAAAATAAATCCCACTTGACTGTGGTGTATGATTTTTTGAATGTATTTTTGGATTCACTTTGGAAATATTTTGTTGAAGATTTTTACATCTTTGTTTATCAAAAATATGGATCTGTAGTTCTTTAACTCTGTAGTGTCTTTTTCTAGTATCAGGGTAATACTGACCTTATAGAATTAATTTGGAAGGTTTCCTTCTTCTTCTATTTTTAGAAGTTTGTGAAGAATAGGTATTAACACTAGTTTAATTTTTTTTTATTTTTAAATATTTATTTATTTTTGAGAGAGAGAGAGAGAGAGAGAGCAAGAGCAGGGCAGGGGCAGAGAGAGAGAGAGAGAGACAGAATCTGAAGCAGGCTCCAGGCTCTGAACTGTCAGCACAGACCCCGATGCGGAGCTTGAACCCACGAACTATGAGATCATGACCTGAGCTGAAGTCGGACATTTAACTGACTGAGCCACCCAGGTGCGCCAACACTACTTTAAATGTTTGATAGAATTCACCTTTGAAGCCATCTGATCTTGGACTCTCCTAATTCACTCTGGGAAGGTTATTTGTTTCTAGGACTTCATCCATTCCTTCTAGGTTGACCAATTTGTTGGCAATTAATTTTTCATAATAAATATTCTTATAATCCTTAGTGCTTCTGTTGTGTTGTTAATTTTCCTCTTTCATTTCTGATTTTGCTTAACTCCTCCCACTCTTTTTTGATTAGACTGACCAATGGTTTATCAATTTTATTGATCTTTTCGACAAATCAGCTGCTGGGTTCATTGTTCTCCTCTATTATTTTTGTTTTTTAGTTTCCCTTTTTGCTTAATTCTGTTCTAATCATTTCCTTACTTCTAATAGTTTTCTAGTTTTCCTTACTTTCTACTAGTGGGTTTTGTTTGGTCTTTTTCAAGATCCATTAGATATGAGGTTAAGTTATTTATTTGAGATTTTTGTTGCTTCTTGAGGTAGGCCTGTCTCTGAAAACAACTTTTGCTGCACCCCAAAATTTGGGGTCATTGTGTTTCATTTTCATTTGTCTCCATGTTTTTTTTTTTTTTAATCTCCTCCTTGTCTTTTTGGTTGACCCACTAGTTGTTTAGTAGTATGTTATTTAATCCCACGTATTTGTGTTCTTTACAGATTTTTTCTTTGTGTTCACTCCTACTTTAATATTGTTGTTGTTCAAAATTCTTACGGTGGGACGTCAATTTCTTGAATTTGTTGAGACTTGTTTTGTGGCTTAACATGTGATCTATTCTGGAGAATGTTCCATGTGCCCTTGAAAGAATGTGTTTTCTTCTGTTCTAAGATGGGATGTTCTGAGTATATCTGTTAGATCCATCCAGTCCAATGTGTCATTAAAAGCTGCCATTTTCTGGGGTGCCTGGGTGGCTCAGTCGGTTGGGTGTCCGACTTCAGCTCAGGACACGATCTCACGGTTCATGAGTTCAAGCCCCGCATCGGGCTCTGTGCTGGCAGCTCAGAGCCTGGCGCCTGTTTTGGATTCTTTGTCTCCCTCACTTTCTGCCCCTTCCTCTCTCACGCTCTGCCTTTGTCTCTCTCAAGGATAAATAAACATTAAAAAATAAAGACATAAAAATAAAAAATAAAAGCCGCCATTTCCTTGTTGATTTTCTGTCTGGATAATCTGTCCATTGACGTAAGTGGGGTGTTAAAGTGCCTTATTATTGTACTACTGATTACTTCCTTTGTGTTTGTTAATAGCTGCTTTAAGTATATGGGTACTTTCATGTTGGGTGCACAAATATTTACAATCCTTATATCTTCTTGTTGAATTTTTCCCTTTACCTACTATCCTTATGTTTTGTTGCAGTCTGTATTTTACAGTCTATTTTGTCTCATGTAAGTATTGCTACCCCAGCTTTATTTTCACTCCCCTTCTTCATGACAAATGCTTTCCTGTCCCCTCACTTTCAATGTGCATGTGCCTTTAGGTCTGAATTGAGTCTCTTGTAGGCAGCATACAGATGGGTCTTGCTTTATCCATTCTGTCAACCTTGTATGTTTTGATTGGAGCATTTAGTCTATTTACATTACAACTAATTATTGATACAGGTACTAACTGCCATTCTGTTACTTCTTTTATGGTTGTTTTATAGTTCTCTGTTCCCTTCTTCTCTTACTATCTTCTCTCATGCTTTGCTGGCTTTCATGAATTCTATACTTTGATTCCTTTATCTTTACTCGTGCATCTATGACCAGTTTTTGATTTGTGGTTAGCAATAGGTTTATATATAACACTGACGCATATAGCAGGCTGTATTACGTTGATGGTCACTTGAAGTTTGAACCCTTTGTAAAGCACTAACTTTTAACTCATCTCCTCCCCCCATTTTATGTATATGGTGTCACACTTTATGTTCTTTCATTTTGTGAATCCCTTGGTGAATTTCCATTAATATACTTAATTTTATTGCTTTTGTGCTTTCTATTTTTCTAACTCTTACTTATGGTTTTTCTTTTCAACTCAGGCTCCAATTTTAATATATCTTGTAAAACTGCTTTAATATTAATGAATTCCTTTAACTTTTGTCTGCCTGGAAAACTCTTCATCTCTTCTCTTCTGAGTGATAACCCTGATGGATAAAGTATTCTTGGTTTTAGTTTGTTTGGATTTTTTGTTTTGGTTTTCCTTTCAGTACATTGAATATGCCATATCCCTTCTGGCCTGCAAAATTTATGCTAAAAACTCAGCTGACAGCTTATGGGGTTTCCCTTGTAGGTACCTATTTTCTTTCTCTTGCTGCTTTTAAATTTTTCTTTATCAGTACTTTTTGCCAGTTTATTATGTATCTTGATGTGAAGCTCCTTGGGTTGATTTTGTTGGGAGGGTCTCTATGCCTCCTGGATCTGGTTTTCTGTTTCCTTCCCCAGATTAGGGAAGTTTTCAGCTATTATTAAATAAATTTTCTGCTTGCTTTTCTCTTTTTCTTTTACCATCTCTATAATATGAATGTTATTACATGTGATGGTATTGCTGAGTTCCCTTAATCTATTTTCACTTTTTTTTCCCCAGCTTCATTGCTTTCTATTACTCTGTCTTCCAGGTCGCTGATCCATTATTTTGGTTCCACTAGTCTACTATTTATTCTCTTGGGTGTATTTTTAATTTCATGTATTGATTAATCTCTTATTGGCTCTTTTATGTTTTCCATCTCTTTGCTGAAGGTGTCACTGAGATCCTCTACTCTTTCCTCAATTTAGTATCTTTATGACCATTACTTTGAATTCTTTATGAAGCATATTATCTCCACTTCGTTTAGCTCTCTTGCTGAGATTTCGTTCAGTTCGTTCATTTGGGACATATTTCTCTGTCTCATTTTGTCTAACTCAGAGTCTGTTTCTGTGCGTTAGAAAATTCAGCTAAATCTTCTCTTGAAAGTACTGACTTTATGAAAAAGAGCTCCTATAGAGCTTCACAGTACAATGTTCCAATTCACAAGAACCTGATGCTTCAGAAGTGTATCTGATATGTGTTATATGCCCCTACCACTATGTCTGAGCCATATTTACCTTCATTCCAGTTGCCTGCAATGCCTCTCTTTTCTTGTTATGGACAGGAGTTGGTCCTTTTAAGGGCTAGTCTAGGGTCTCCTTGGGCTTCTGCTGGGTCAGACAGGCATTTGCCAGAGCCGTGGTATCACCCCTGTACTGTCCCCAGAGCAGTTTTCATTGGTGGGCGAAGCCTGAATCCAGAGCAGATGTCTGCCCCCAGCCTACTGCTGTGACCACAGAACTGGTATGTTTTCTTTGCTTTTTCCCTCCCCACAGTGTAGGATTGACTTTGAATTGGTGCTGGTACCCGTCTGTGCTGCCTGCACAATGCCACTATTTGGTACAGTTTTGGATGGACTGCAGCCATGTGTATGCTTAATGGGCCAGGTCCACAGGAGAACACGGTGGGGGTGGGTAGGGGGCATCAGGGTTAGCAAAGTTTGCACAAGTCAGCTGTAGGAGAAGACCTGAAACTACTTTGGAAGCTCCTGCCAACACCAGGTTGGAGCGAGGTGGGTCCACAGAAAAGTTCAGGGACAGGGTGAATGGTATTAGCAAGGTTAGCACTAGTCAGCTGTGGGAGGGGACCTGTGGCTGCTTTTGAACACTCCTGCTAAATGTGTGGGGGTAGGGCCACTAACTAGGTGGAGAGTGTTCAAATTGTGATGATTCCTGCAGGTACCACTTTATCTAGGCTGGTGACGGTGCAAGGAAATGGTGACACCAGTTCTTTTGTTTTTGCAGTAATTTCCCAGAGCCCTGTCCCTCCAGCACATGTTCTGAGATTAGTAAATAAATTTCCTTCCCATATACCCCAGTGTTTTTCAGACTGCTGCTTCTATGTTGTATCTCAAGGGAGTTGTTATGCCATCTCTTTAAGGACAGTGACTCAGTTTCCTATAGCCCTCTGGCTCGCCCAAAGCCAAACCCACTAATTTATTTATTTATTTTAAATGTACTTACTTTTGAGAGAAAGTGTGAGTGGGGAGGGGGAGAGAGAGAATCCCAAGCAGGCTCTGCACTGTTGCGCAGAGTCCGATGTATGTCTTGATCTCACAAACTCTTAGATGATACCCTGAGCCGAAATCAAGAGTTAGACACTTACCAACCTGAACTATCCAGGTGCCCCTAAACCCACTGATTTTTAAACTTTCAGATATCGAGCCCCAGTGATTGTAAAAAACTCATGAAGTTAAGCCCTTCTAGTTTTCAAAGCCAAATTTTAAGTGGATTCCTCTTCCCCGTGAAGGTTCCCTGTGTATGGGGTGCCCATTATGTTTCTCTCCCCTCTCCACGCCTGCATCTGTCCCTGCCACACACATTCATGGGTCAGATTGGCTTCCGACTTGATCTCTGGCCTTCTACCCTCTTCAAAATGACCTTTTCTCTACATTTAGCTGTGAAGAGTCTGTTCTGCCAGTCTTTGGGTCATTCTCGGGGTTATTTTTATTGATATGGGTGTTATCTACATGTATCTGTGGGGTGAAGTGAGTTAGGATCTTCCTACTCTGCCAGCATACCTGGCAGTCTCTCCCGTTATTTTTTTTTTAATGTTTATTTTTAAGAGAGAGAGAGGAAGGGAAGGAGGGAGGGAGGGGATGAATGGGGGAGGGGCAGAGAGAGAGAGAGAGAGAGAGAGAGAATCTGAAGCAGGCTCCAGGCTCTGTGCTGTCAGCGATGCGGGCCTCAAACTCAAGAACTGTGAGATCATGACCTGAGCTGAAGTGGACACTTAACCGACTGAGCCAACCAGGCACCCCATCTCCTGTTATTTTTTTTAACTGGTATTTCAAGGTATTTCCCACTGGAATTTACATTAATAGGCACATTCATGCACCTATAATTTGCCTAAAATTACAATTTGCCTAAAGATTCCTTTCGTCCTGATCTGATGCCAGTGAAATGAAACTTCAGAATCTAAAGGAGCCAAAATAACGTAGTACGGAAGTGTCCCCTATCTTTAGGCAACACCACTGTGTGCACACATGAAGGACTGGCATATAGATTCAATGTTAATTGAGGAAGGACAAAGAAAACATCTTATGGGTGGTGAGAATAAAAAACCAAATACTCCAATTTCCAAAAAAAATTAAATTTCAGACATCAAACCAAATATTCCTACATTTCTCCTTAAAAAATATTTAGTAAGAAAAAGACACTTTTCCCCCCAGTATCTCCCTCTTCTTAACCTATTTTGCCCATTCCCTCCTCCCAACATGTATGGAAATTATTAGTCTCTGTATTTACAGTTCTGATTCTGATATCTGAGAACTCATTTTTTTAATACTCCATATGAACATGAAATCATTTGGTATTTGCTTTCCCAGTCTACCGATTTCAATTAGCAATTATACCCTCTATGTACGTCCATATTTCTGCAAATGGTAACTCTTTATTCTTTATGGCTGAGCGATATTTCATTTTATATAGATACTACATTTTCTTTATTCATCTATCATGGACACTTAGGTTGCTTCCATGTTTGGCTATTGTAAATGATGCTGCAATAAACTTAAGAGTGCAATTTATCTTTCAAAAAATATTTTTGTACTTGGCTAAATTCCCAATAGTGGAATTACTGAATTAAAAAGTATTTCTATTTTTAATTTTTTGAAGAAACTCAATATTGTTTTCCACAGTAGCTGCACCAATTTGCATTCTCACTAATGGTACACAAGGGTTCCTTTTTCTCCACATCCTGGCCAACACTTGTTATTTCTTTTCTTTTTATTTCTAGCCATTCTGACAGGTGTAAAGTAATATCTCATTGTGGTTTTGATCTGCTTTTCCATGATGATTAGTGATGCTGAACATCTTTTTATGTGTCTGTTGCCCATCTTTGTATCTTATTTGGAAAAATGTCATGAACTGACACTGAAGACCTAAATGCTCTGGACCTCTGCCCATTTTTAACCAGATTGTTTTTCTTCAGTGTTGAGTTGCATAAGTTCTTTATATATTTTGGATATAGCCCCTTGTCAGAGGTATCATTTTCAAATATCTTCTCCCACTCAGTAAGCTGCCTTTCTGTTAATGGTTTCCTATGCTGAGCAAAAGGTTTTTAATTTTGGTATAGTCCCAATAGTTTAATTTTGCTTCTGTTTCCCTTGCCCAGGGAGATTTATCCAGAAGAATGTTGCTAAGACCGATGCAAAGAAATTACTGTTTATGTTTTCCTCAAGGAGTTTTATGGTTTCAGGTCTCACATCAAGGTCTTTAATCCATTTTGAGTTTATTTTTGTGTATGGTGTAAGAAAGTGTTCCAGTTTCATTCTTTTTGTAAGTGTCCAGTCTTCCCAGCACCATTTCTTGAAGGGGCTGTCTTTTCCTCATGTATATTCTTGCCTCCCTTTTCAAAGATTTATTGACCATAAAAGCATGGGTTTATTTATGGGCTCTCTATTCTGCTCCATCTGTGTGGGTTGTTTTTTTTTTTTTTTTTTTTTTTTTTGCCACTACCATACTGTTTTGATTACTACTTCTTTGTAGTACATCTTGAAATCTGGGATTGTGATACCCGAGCATTGTTCTTCTTTTTTAAGATTGCTTTGGCCATTCAAGGTCTCTTTTGGCTTCATATAAAGTTTAGTATTATTTGTTCTAGTTCTGTGAAGGAAAGAAGGCATTCTTATGGGTCTTCTTGAATCAGTAAGGTCTCTATATTTAACGAAGCTACTGCTTTTGTGAAGAATTGTCATTAGGCCTTCAAATTTTGGAGGCACCTGGGTGGTTCAACTGGTTAAGTTTCCATCTCTTTGGTATCAGCTCAGATCATGATCTCATGGTTCATGAGTTTGAGCACCACATCGGGCTCTGCACACTGGCAGTGAGGAGCCTGCTTGGGATCTTCTGTGTCCCTCTCTCTTTGACCCTCCGCCGCCTACTCACTCACTCTCAAAATAAGTAAACATTAAATAAAAAGGAATGAAATTTTCAAATTCAAAACGAATGAGGGAAAATACAGTAACTGTGTACTGAAGAAGCATTGGTTGTAACACACAGCTTCAAAGCACACACATTCAAAAACTACTTCTTAATCCTGTTTTATAGCATGTACCATGAACTTGGCAGAAAATTCAACAAAACATAAATACAAATAATAATTTCTATTCTGATATTTCTGAGAAAAAATCAGTATGTAAGCTTTCATACTTACATGCAAACACATCTTATACCAGAAAAAAAAACTGACATATTTACTACTTAGGAAAAAACCTTATTTTCCTTTGGTATAAGCTAATCCCATTTCTGAACATTCTGAAAGCCACCCATAAAAGAAGTACTTCCAGTATTCTAGGCTTCATTATTATATCACTAAATAAAGCACAGTTAATTAAATCCTAGTAGTATTACAAGTATATCCAATGAGATTATTTACCTACTTTCAAATCTATGTACTTGGAGGATCATCCTGATGTAGGGATAAATGTATTCTCTGATTTATGTAAATCTGCAATTTCAATATTTCTATCAGTCTTGAAAAAAAGAGAAATCTATTCACTACTGAAAAAATTGCTTTTAGGTTCGAGACAAATATCAATACAGTAATGTTAGATTGGACACTGGTAAATATCAAGTCACATTTTTTTTTTTAATTTACATCCAAGTTAGCATATAGTGCAACAATGATTTCAGGAGTAGATTCCTTAATGCCCCTCACCCAGTTATCTCATACCCCCTCCCACAGCCCGTCCAGCAACCCTCAGTTTGTTCTCTATATTTAAGAGTCTCCTATGTTTTGTCCCCCTCCCTGTTTTTACATTATTTTTGCTTCCCTTATGTTAATCTGTTTTGTATCTTAAATTCCTCATATGAGTGAAGTCATATGATATTTGTCTTTCTCAAATTTCACTTAGCACAATACCTTCTAGTTCCATTCATGTAGTTGCAAATGGCAAGATTTCATTCTTTCTGACTGCCAAGTAATAGTCCATTGTATATATACCACATCTTTTTTATCAATTCATCCATCAATGGACATTTAGTCTCTTTCCATACTTTGGCTATTGTCAATAGTGCTGCTATAAACATTGGGGTGCATGTACCCCTTCAAAACAGCACACCTCTAACCCTTAGATAAATACCTAGTAGTGCAATTGCTGAGTCATAGGGTAGTTCTACTTTTAATTTTTTGAGGAATCTCCAAACTGTTTTCCAGAATGGCTGCACCAGTTTGCATTCCCACCAGCAGTGCAAAAGAGATTCTCTTTCTCCACATCCTCACCAACATCTGTCACTGCCTGAATTGTTAATTTTAGCCATTCTGACTGGAGTCAGGTGGTATCTCATTGTGGTTTTAATTTGTATTTCCCTGATGATGAACAATATTGAGCAGTTTTTCATGTGTCTGTTTGCCACTTGGATGTCTTCTTTGGAAAAGTGTCTGTTCATATCTTTTGCCCATTTATTCACTGGATTATTTGTGTTTTGGGGTGTTGAGTTTGATAAGTTCTTTATAGATTTTGGATACTAACCTTTTATCTGATACATCATTTGCAAATATCTTTTCCCATTCCATCGGTTGCCTTTTAGTTTTGCTGATTGTTTCCTTCGCTGTGCAGAA
>CM053571.1:126446696-126469126 GCA_028646485.1 Cryptoprocta ferox
ATATATATATATATATATATATATATATATATATATATGTTTATTTATTTATTTTGAGAGAGAGAAAGCCTCAGGAAGGCTCCACACTGTCAGTGCAGAGCCTGATGTGGGGCTTGATCTTATGAACCATGAGATCATGACCTGAGCTGAGATCAAGAGCCAGACCTTTAACTGACTGAGCCACCCAGGTGCCCCAAGAAGGTGATAAATAGTTTTTTAAAAATCATCTTACACAATTATTAAAACAGTAAAATTTTGCTTTTGCTTTGGTTTTAATATTTGGTTTCTTATCAAAGTTACCCATATTCCCTCGTACCATTATTTATTGACATTCATCATTTTATTCCATGACAGTATTGCTAAAATACGTTTCCACTTTTAACTTAAGCTTTTATCTTATTTTCAGATGTGGACAAGGATGGAAAGGAAATCGATGCCACATCAAGGTTAACCCTTCTGCAGATTTCATGTACACTGAGAATAGTAGGTGACATTGTGACTAAATAATTGCTTGAATTTGGAATTTGTAATGGTTTTCACTGCATATTTATCTTTTTAATTGGTTTGAAATTCCAGATATATGGACTCTCCTGGGGATTGGATTAGCTTTCCTGATGATTCATATTACAGTTGCAGTCTTGTGTTTTCTTGCTAACAGAAAAGGACCAGTCAGGTAAGCCTTTGATTACTGAATAAAATATACTGTAGTAGAACAATTTTCTGAAACATTTCATTTGCTCCATTTTTCTTTCACTCCATTTTACATGCAGGTAACTTTGTGTTCCTATACTTTATGGACTTATTTCTTTCTGGGCAGGATGTTAGGAACTCCTTAACAATAATCATTCTTCTTTTTTCAGTGAAAAGCCTTAAGTTTACTTTTCACATTATGTTAAAGCAGTTTTGGTGTCAAGAAGAAGGGCAACATGACATTCTCCACAGATTAAAAGACACAAAAGTGTCCCACTTGCTGGTGGTGCCTGGGGAACTACGTAAGAGATATTTCTTGGCCCTCCTAGTGAACTCGGAACATCAGTTTTTCAGGCTAAGACTCCCATTACTCATATTACTTCTAGGTAATATAGAGAACAGAGACCAAAAGCTGCCAAACCTAAAGGAACTAATGCAAAGCTAAGAAGACCCCAATTACTGGAGGGAGATCCTGGGAAGATAGCAGAGAAGGAGGATCCTAAGTTCACCTCCTCCCATGGATATACTTACATAACAGCCACATGAGTACAACTCAGAAAATGATCCGAAGAATGGCAGAAGAGGCTCCATGCAGTTAATTCTAGAGCAGACACCACATTAAAAATGGCAGGAAGGACAGAGAAACAGTCAGGAACCAAACTCCCACAAGATTAACCACAAACAGGAAGGATACCACAATCACAAAGCAGGGGGATGAACAGACCCCACAACAGGCACCCCAGACATGGTGGCCCTGCACTGGAAAGACAAGTCCCCATAATATTTGACTTTGAAAACCAGTGGGGCTTAACTGTTGGAGTTTTTATAACCAGCAGAACTTAAAATTGGGTACTTTAAAGATCAGTGGGCTCTACTCTGGAAGAGCTGGAGGACAATATGAAATTGAGTCCCTACATTTAAAGACAGAGTGTAACAAACAACCCTCCAAAATATACAGCATAGAAGCAGCAGTTTAAAAACTACCTGGGGTATGCATAAACTAGATTTCTTTACTAATCTCAGAATCGTTGTTGGAAGGGCAGTGATCTTTAGGAAAGATCTCTTTATCCAAGAGTATAAGACCTAGCAGGTGACATTACTCCCCCTGACAGCTTAGAAAACCAGACACCTTCAAGAATGAGTATGAACACTCTTTACCTCGCTTTTTAACTCTATGTACCCTGCCCCAGTGTCCTCCTATTGATCTGCCTCATCATACCTGCCCAACTGGGCAGGAATCACTCCAAAGCAGCGACTGTCAAGTCTAATTCTACAAGTAGCCCTGCTAGGAACCAGTAATACTCTCCACCTACCTTGCAGACATCGCACACCCTGTGTTCTACTGCAGACTCACCCCATTCAACCTGCTCCACTGGAGAGGAGTCTCTCCATAGCTTCTGATGAATATCATCCTGCAAGCAACATAACAGTGGACAGAACCACTCCAAAGTGACTCCTGCCCTGGGGAGAAGGGAAAATAACCTCACACACCAATTCTACTGCAGTTCCAGCAGGGGCCGAGGGGCAGATAGATATCTAATCAGACTGCCAACACCACCCACCAACAAAAACCTCTCAGGGGACAGCACAAGGAAACAGCCCTGTAGTTCAGAGTAACTGCAACCTCAACAGACAGATTGGGGACAGAAACTTTGTCTCACTGAAGACCCTACTCACCAATGAAAACCTCTCAGGGAACAATGTAGGGAGAGTGTCCTGCAATTTCATGCTTCCACAACCCCAGCAAATAAGCTGATGGCAGGCATTTGGTCTAACCCAAGTTAGCTAGGGTAGCCTCAGATTGGCCCCTTAACAGCACAAGAACCAAACCCTACTTACAACAGAGAAAGGGGGCCATTGCTGAAGACTGGACAGAAGGCAAATGAAGCTCAGCCACAACAGTGGGGCATATGCAATATATATTTCACCTCTGCAGTCACTGGCTCTGGTGAACAGGAGACAGTGCTCTGCAAAGTGCCATAGGGCCTCTTCTTTGTAAGTCCCCCATTTCAAATCAGAATATAACTGACTTTCTTACTACAAAGTACCAATCACAAAGACTTAGACAAAATGAGGAGACAGAGGAATATATCACAAATGAGACAAATGGACAAAATGACAACAGAAGAGCTAAAAGAAATGGAGAAAAGCAATATGCCTGATAGTGAACTCAAAGTGATCATCATAAAGATACTGGATGAGAGAAAACAGTGGAGGATCTCAGTGAGATCTTCAACAAAGTGTCAGAAAACATAAAAAAAAAAAACCCAGAAATGAAGAACTAAATAACTGAAATTAAAAATACACTACAGGGAGTGACACCTGGGTGGCTCAGTCGGTTGAGTGTCAGATTCTTGGTTTCAGCTCAGGTCAAGATCTCATAGTTCCTGGATAGAGCCCCACATTGTTGTCCACGCTGACAGCACAGAGCCTGCTTGAGATTCTTTTTCCCTCTCTGCCCCTCCTCCACTCACTCTCAGTCTCTCAAAATAAATAAATATTTAAAAAAATACAGTATAGGGAATAAATAGTAGAGTAGAGAGGAAGAAGAAAAATAGATCAGCAGCCTGGAGGACAGCAGCCAGCTGAAAAGCAATAAGAAAAATAATAAAAATTGAGAATAGACTAAAGGAACTCAGCAACATTTTCAAGTGTAATAACACTCACATTACAGGGATCTTAGAAGGAGAACAGAAATAAAAGTGGGCAGAACATGTATTCAAAGAAATAATAGCTGAAAACCTCCCTAATCTGGAGAAGGAAACAGAAATCTAGATGTAGGAGGAACAGAGAGACCCCAACAAAATCAATCCAAGGAGGTTCACACCAAGACATATAATTATTAAAATGGGAAAAAAAATGCAGTGATAAAGAAAGAATTTTAAGAACTAGAAAATAGGTATCTGTAAGCTAGGTAGGTAAGAATTTTAAGAACTAGAAAATAGGTATCTATAGCCCATAAGGCTATAAACTGATTTCTTTTTATCAGAAACTTTGCAGACCAGAAAGGAGGGAGATGATCTATTCAGAGTGCTGAAAGGAAAAAAAACCTGTAACTAAAAATATTCTACCTAGTAAAGCTATCATTCAAAATACAAGGAGAAACAAAGAGTTCACAGACACATGTTAAAAATGTTCATCATCACTAAACCAGTCATACAAGAAATGTTAAAATCGACTGAGTGGAAAAAAAAGGCTATAAATAGAAGGAAAATGAAAAAAAAAACTGTCATAAGCAAATAAAAACATAAGAAAAGTACCAGATTTGGGGCACCTGACTGGCTCAGTGGGAAGAGCATGTGACTCTTGATTGCAGGGTCATGAGTTTGAGCTCTACATTGTGTGCAGAGATTAATGAATTTAAAAATTAAAATAAAATAATAAGTGAATGTATTAATCACATATGAAACAAGTACAGAGATTAAAACAGAAAAGCAATAAAATCAATTATATCTATAAATATCATTTAAGGGATTCACAAATAAAAGGATGTATAAAAGATATTATATATATAAAACATGGAGGGGGGTAAAATTTTGGTGCTTTTAGAATGGGTCCCAACTTAAGCAACCACCAATCTAATGTAGACTGTTGTATGCATAAGACGTTATATATAACTGAATGGTAACCACAAATTACAAACCTATAGCATATATGCAAAAATTAAAAAAGAAGGAAGCCAAGTATATCACTAAATAAGGCCAGCACACCACAAGGGAAGAGAGTAAGAAAACAAACAGGGAAGAACTACACAAACAACCATAGAACAAGTAACAAAGTGTCAGTGAATACATACCTATTGATAATTACTTTAATGTAAATGGAATAATAACTCCAATCAAAAGACACAGAGTGACTGAGTGGATTAAAAATCAAGACCTAAGTATATGCTGCCTACAAGAGACTTACTTCAGACCTAAAGACACATGCAGATTGAAAGCAAAAGGATGGAAAAATATTTACCATGCAAATGGAAGCAAGAAAAAAGTTTAGTAATTGTACCTGATATCAGATAAAATAGACCTTAAACAAAGACTGTACAAGAGACAACAACATTTACCTAATTAATGTTGATGGGAATAATCCAACAAGAGAATAAAATAATTGTAAAAAATTATGTACCCAGCATAAAGCACCTAATACATAAAGCTACTATTAAAAGATATTAAAGGAAAAAATTGACAGTAATAAAATAATAGTAGAGGACTTTAACACCCCATTTACATCAATGGATAGGTCATCCAGACAAAAAATCAACATGCAAATAGTGGCTTTGAATGACACATTGGACTAGGTGGATCTAACAGATATATTCAAAACAAAAGAATATGTATACATATACATATACATATACATATACATATTGTTTTCATGGGCACATGTGACATTCTCCAGAATAAATCACATGTTAGGCCACAACGCAATCCCCAACAATTTCAAAAGGACTGAAATCATATCATGCCTCTTCTCTGACCACAATGGTATGAATTTATAAATCAATCACAAGAAAAAAATCTGGAAAGAACACAAATACATGGAGGCTAAATAACATACTACTAAACAGTAAATGAGTCAACCAATAAATCAAAGAAAAATCAACAAATACATTGAAACAAATGTAAATGAAAACCCAACAGTCCAAAATATTTCAGATGCAGCAAAAGACCTTATAGCATTACAGATCTACCTCAAGAAGAAAAATCTCAAATAAGCAACAACCTTATACCTAGAGGAGCAAAAAAAACAAATCCAAAGCCAGTAGAAGGAATAAATTAATAAAGATTACAGCAGAACTAAGTGAAATAGAGACTAGGAAAATAAGAGAACACACCAATGAAACTAGGTACTGTTTTTTGAAAAGATTAACAAAACTGATATACTTTGAGCCAGATTTAGCCAATAGAGAGAGGACTCAAATATATAATTTCAAAATGAAGAGGAGAAATAACTGTTACCACAGAAATACAAAGGATTATAGCAATTATGAACAGATATATGCCAACAATTTGGAAAGCCTAGAAGAAATGAATTAATTCCTAGGAACATGTAACCTTCAAATATGAATCAGGAAGAAATACTAAATTTGAACAGACCAATTACTACCAAAGAAATTGATTCAATAATCAAAAAAATTCCCAACAAATGAAAGTCTAGGACCAGATTCCTTAAAAGGTGAATTCTACCTAACATTTAACAAAAAGTCATACCTAATGTTCCCAAAGTATGCCAAAAAATAGAAGATGAAAAAAAAGATTTCAAATTCATTGGCCAAAACCAGCATTACCCTGATATCAAGATCAGCTAAAGTCACTACATAAAAAGCAAACTACAGGCCAGTCTCTCTGATGAACATAGGCTTAAAAATCCTCAACAAATATTAGCAAATCCAACCCAAAAATACCTCTAAAAAGTCATTTATTATGATCCAGTGAGATTTATTCCAAAGATCATTGTGGTCCAGTATTTACAAATCAATCAATATGATCTAACACATTAACAAGAAAAAGAATAAAAACCATAGGATCATCTCAGTAGATAGCAGAAAACCCATTTGACAAAGTATGACACAGGTTCATGAAAAAAAAACCTCAAGAAAATGGGTTTAGAGGAACATACCTCAACATAATAAAGTCCATATATGAAAAAAAAAAAAAAACCCACAGTTTACATCATACTGAATGGTGAAAAACGGAGAGCTTGTCCCCTAAGAGCAGGAATAAGACAAGGATGTCCACTCTTACCATTTTTATTCAACAGAGTACTGGAAATCCTAGCCATAGCAATCAGACAAGATTTATTTCAATTATTATTATTAAAAGAAAGAAATTAAAGGCATCCAAAATTGTAACAAAGTAAAAAGTTCAATATTTGCAGATGACAGGATATGATCTATAGAAAACCCACCAAAAACTACTAGAAGTGATAAGTGAATTCCGTAAAGTTATATGATATATAATTAACATACGTAAATAGACTGCATTTCTATACACTAATAATGAAATAGCAGAAAGGGAAATTAATAAAAATAATCCTGTTTATAATTGCACCAAAAATAATAAAATACCAAGAATGAACTTAACCAAAGTGAAATATCCTTATCTGAAAACTCTTTTAACACACTCATGAATGACATTAAAGATCACAGAAACAAATGGAATGACATTCCATGCTCGTGAACTGGGAAAACCAACATTGTTAAAATGTCCATACTACCCAAGTAATCTATAGTTTTAAAGTAATCACTATTAAAATGCCAATATCATTTTTCATGGAACTAGAACACATAATCCTAAAATTTATAAGGCACTACAAAGACCCCAAATAGCCAAAGTCATCTTGAGAAGAAAACTATCACAATCCCAGATATCAAGATAAACTACAAAGTTATATAGTAATCAAAACAGTATGCTACTCGCACAAAAATAGACACATAAATCAACAGAACAGAATAGAGAGCCCAAAAGTAAACCCATTCTTATGGTCAGTTAATCTTTAACAAAGGAGACAAGAATATACAATGGGAAAAAGAACATCTCTTCAATAAATGGTGCTGGGAAAACTGGACAGTTCTATGCAAAAGAAAGAAATGGACCATACCAAAATAACAAAAAACAAAAAGAAAAAACAACATCAAAATGGATTGAAAATCTAAACGTGAGACCTGAAACCATCAAATTCATGCAAGAAAACATAGGCAGTGATCTTTGAAGGCAGCCATTGAAACATTTTTCTAGATAGGTTTCTTCAGGCAAGGGAAACAAAAGTAAAATTAAACTATTACAACTATACCATAAAAAAGGCTTTTGCACTGCAAAGGAAACAGCTGAAAAAACAATAAGGCAACTTACTTAATAGAAGATATTTGCAAATGATATATCTGATAAAGGGTTAATATCCAAAACATATAAAGAACTTATATAAATCAACACCCAAAAAACAATTTGCTTAATAATGGGCAGAGGATCTGACCATTCAGGTCCTCAGTGTCAGGTCATGACATTTTACCAAAGAAGGAAGACACACAGATGGCCAACAGACACATGAAAAGATGTTCAACATCACTAATCATGAGGGAAATGTAGATTGAAACCATAATGAGATATCACCTTACAGCTGTCAGAATGGCTAAAATAATAAAAGATAAAACATAACAAGTATTGGCAAGGATAAGGAGAATGAGGAAGCCTCATACACTGCAGGTAGTAATGCATATTGGTGCAGCCACTCTACAATATGGAGGTTTCTCAAAAAAAATTGAAAATAGCATTACCATTTGATCCAGTAATTCCACTACTGAGTTATTTACCCAGTAAAGGTATATGCTTCTTTATGTTTACTGCAGTATTATTTACAATAACCAGATTATGAAAGCAACCCAAGTGTCCATCATAGATGGACAGTATTCTGTCCAAACAGTGGGATATTTCTCAGCTATAAGGAAGAAGTAAATCTTCCTATTTGCAACAACATGGATGGATCTATAGGATATAATGCTAAGTGATATAAGTCTGTCAGATAAAGACAAATACCATAGGATTTCACTCGTGTGGAATTTTATAAACAAAACAAAAAAGACACAAAAAAATCAGACTCATACAGAAAACAAACTGGTGGTTGTCGCAGGGAGGTGAGTGGGCAATGGGTAAAGTAGATAAAATGGACTAAGTGTACGCTTATCCTAGTAATCACTGAGAAATGTATAGAACTTTTGAGTCATTATAATATATACCTGAAACAATATAAAGCTGTAAGTTTTGCATATTTGAATTCAAAATCAAAAACAAAACAAAACAAAAAACCAAGAGCTTACAATCTATAGTGCCACTGAGGACCCTGGGAATTCTTACCCAATACCCATCTTCCTATTCACTTATATGGGATACAGGTCACCCTGATAAGGAAAATGATTGACTTTTCCATGAACTGAGCAAGATAAGGGCTCAGAATAAGACTTAATGAAATTTTAAGAAATTAAAGAAAAATGTATCATCTCTTGCATGCCAGAATTTATGATCAAACATTTAGATTTGCAGCAACACTGATGTGTCACAGAATACTGGATAACTGCATTTTCCTTGGTGCCAACTTGTATGACTCCTACTTGATGAATTCTTCTCAGATCTCCAGCCTGCAATCATGATAATCAGTAGGCACCAATCTTGACATCATCAATTAAGGCAGTTATTATAGAATTATGGTGTTCATCAGAAAAAAGAGATATGACATTTTCATCTATTACTATCAAGAAGATCTTACTCATCTATTAATTCTTTAATTTCTTATGTGCCTAAAATATACCAAAGTGGATACACACATGAATGAGAAACAATTTGGACTTAAAGGAATTTGTAATCTAGTGAGAAAGTTATACACAAAGCTATTAAATGAAATACTGATTTTGTGCTGGAATGCACATATGTATTAGGGTTCTCAGAGAAACAGAAATAATTAGATAAAGATTGTATTGTTTCTCTTTGTATGTGTATATGTACATCTTTAAATATCTTAATATATTAACGATTATATGACATTAATAAATTACATGAACATACTAATACATGTTAATATAAGATATCTTAAGATAAACATATTTTATAAATAAGATATATTATCTCATTTATATAATATAAATTATACTTATTAATAAAATAATTATATTAATATAATTTAAAATACTAATATATTGAAGCATTTATCTTAAAGAATTGTCTCATGTTCATCAGGGCTGGCAAGCGTGAAACTTGTAGGGCAGGCTGGTAAGTTGGAAATTCATGTAGGAGGTGATGGTGCTGGCTTGAGTCCAAAATCTACCAGGCAACTATCAGGCTAGAAACAAAGGTAGGGTTTTTACACGGTAGCCCTGAGGCAGAATTCCTTCTTTGGAAACCTCAATCTTTGCTGTCAGAGTCTTCAAACAATTGAACAAAGTCCACCCACATTATGGAAGTAATCTGCTTTACTTAAACTTGGCTAATTGAAAATGTTAATCATACCCTAAAATATCTTCACAGCAACATCCAGACCAGTGTTTGGATAAACAATTGGGCATTACAGACTAGCCAGGTTGACATATAAAATTAAACATTACAACACGTGAACAAGTTATTAACACAACCGATGAGAACATTCAAAAAGAAGCCTAAATTTCACTCCTACAGATGTGTGTTGGACAGCCTGTAAACTGGGGCTATGGAGAGATCTGTCAAGCAAATGCTGTTGGCACTATGCCACAGTGTGACAGTCATTTCTCCTTGTCCTTCCCATTTCTGTCCTTCTATTTTATACTTTCCCCTTTATTCTTGTTCTTCATCTTCTATTTGTTTTCCCCTCCTTTTGTTGTTGTTTTTTTGTTTTTTTTTTTTTGTTTGTTTAACTTCTAGTCTCTTTTCTCCTTCTTTCCAACCTTATTAATGTTCCTCATGGCTTGCCTCTATAACTCCTTCCCTTCCTCTTCTACACATTCTCCATGGGACATTCATTTCCAAGGTTTTATGCTGTCTATATGTTAATGGCTTCAAATCATCTTTCCCGTCCTGAAATTCTGTTCCAAGCTCCAGATCCGTATTATATTTCAACCATTTCCTACACTTCTACATAGACTTTTTTCTAGATACACTGACTTTACACATTGTAAGATAGTAGTGTCCATCATTTCCATATTCTGGAATCTAACTTTGAGGTTCCAGAAATAAAGGGTAACTTCATTATTTAAGCTGAAAAGCTTAGATATAATTGCTTTTATTACCCTGTCTAAACACACCAGAACTCTTAGGTGACAATAATAACCCTTCTTGCAGAAGATTAACAAGAAATTGACTGAAACTGGCTATATTCCTCAAATAAGAGGGTTCACAAACCACACATTTTGAATAACTTTCAAAGACTACTGATAATTGGGGCCAGATACAACCTACTGAGGCTTACTAGTGGAAGTAGAATCATTTATACTGCCATTACCCAATCTTTCATCTCTCGAGTCTACCATAAGGAAAGGACTGGAAAGAAGGGAAAAAGGCATTCTTGGAGTCACTATCTTTGGGGTAGTGCAATATTTATGGTAAGAGGTTTTACCACTTTCCTATGAAGAAGGGGAGGGATATACAATCACTAGCTTTACCCAACACCAAATGTTGAGAGGCTCCCAAGAGAATCAACCGTTCAAATTGGTGATGTCCAGAAGAAGGGTCAAAGATCTGAAAATTTTGATTCCTAGTGCTGAATAAAGCAAAGTGTAGAAAAAAGAAAAGTTCTTAGGAGTATTTGACACATATACCTTTTGTAGACAGACATTAAGGTAATTTTTGGCTTAGTGTCCTGAAAATAGATAGCCATGTGGGAGTATTTTGCATCTGCTGGCCTTAGAAGGTCTGTGGCATAATATATCTGGGAACAATAAGGAGCAGGAGATGGAAGTAGAAATTATACTGTATCAGTTATGCATGACCCTTCAAAGGCATGGAAGAGAACCTAGAAATTCCTTCTTCAAGACATTTGAAAAAGCACAAAGAATAGAGATAAACTGGAACAGTAGGGTTGTTTAGGTCCGTGTCAGTTTAGGTGAGGTGATACCCCTCCTGGAGATGGCAGTGGGGGCCAGGCTGAGCTGAAGGCTGACATAGCTGTCTTTCTTTTCTTTCTTTTAATTAATGATAGAAGGGGCCCAAATGAAGCTGACTTACATACATACACACAAATACACACACATAAAACATACACACACACACAAACACACATAATTCATTTATCACCATGGAGCCCATGACTGACAGGAGAAGTCCACCCAAAAAAGTCAGAACTACAGAAACTCATTGTGCAATGGGCAGGGGTGGGGTGGGGGCCCCCTACTAATGGTAGTTGACTAGATATTGAGAATATTCCAGGGGTGCCTGGGTGGCTCAGTAGGATAAGTGTCTGACTTGATTTCAGCTGAGGTTTGTGAGATGGAGCCCTGAATGGGACTCAGTGCTGAGCATGGAGACTACTTGGGATTCTCACTCTCCCATTCTCTCTGCCCCTCCCCAACTTGTGTATGCTCAATCTCTCTCTCTCAAAATAAATAAACATACAAAAAGAGATTATTCCAGCTTCCCATATCCTCTGTTTCTCTGTGTCTACACCAGAGAGTTAAGCCTCAAGAAAACGGGGTAGGGTGTTTTAAAGCCAGATCATGACTCTCATCATTTTCATCACTGTAAGCAATGGTCATGGTCAAATGTCATGTCTGAAATGGGAAAGGAGCAGGACACAAACTGAGATTAGAATCTGATATTTTAGCTTTCAAGTGGACCGGACTGTGTTTTAATCATTAAAAGTGACAATACAGTTATAAAATTTGCCCAAGATATATGTGAACTGGACCAGTATCAAAGGATGATTGATAGAACGTGGTAGAAATAAATGATGGTAAACAAAGAGAAGCACTTTGAAGGTAGTTTTTAAACTACCTTCCTGGAAGAGGCAGCAAAGGTCCAGTGCTTGATGTTCCAGATAGTATCTCTGTCCGTGACCCTCTGATTTAGCTCTCTGTCCACTTTATGCTTCTTAGTACCTTCTCTTCTAATTTCCAAAATCTCAAAAGGTTTTATTCCCTATTACGGCCTAACTCAAATCACTCAAGACTGTACTCTCAGTCTTGTTAATGATCTCCTGAATTGCTCACTACACATCTGCCCTGAGGTCACTTGTGGGACTGAGGAGATGAGCCCCTCAAAGGAACGAGATAGGCTAGAACTGGAGTTGATCCCATTCTCTCTACAAGGGGTCTCCTGTCTGGAGGATGCTTACCAGAGGTCTCGGATATTTCTCAAAGGTACATGCCACAAGCAGTTTCTAGGTGACATTCAAACTTCACACTTTCTTCTGACTGAAAAAGGTACATCCAGCCTGCCACTTCTCCTCTCTCATTTCTTCTTTCACAGGTGGCCTCTTTACCTCACACCTATCCTCAATCTCATCAAAATAAATTATAAGGGGGAGGACAGGGGAGGACATGCAGGGGGACGGGCAACAGAGGCATGATATGAGAATATAGCCTCCCAAAAAGAGATTCGTGTAGCAAGATATTTGAGTTAAGAAGTACTGAAATGGGGACCAGGAGAGAAATCTTTTGCCAAGTTACTTTTCTCTCTCCTTTCCCACTTAGACTCTGAAATCTCAATTAATTGAGATGATTGCTCTGGAACACATTTTAACATATCTATTTGAGTTGAAGAACGAAGTCCATCTTTTCCTGAAAATCAAGTTTTATTTGATTAGAGAGCAGGACTGACTTTGTCATTTAGATTTCATGGCAGACAAATTCAATAACTTTAAAGAGTTAACATAAGATATTTCAGAAATTATATCCTTCGCAACTACTAAACTTACAATAAAGATTTTAGATGCCAACTTAAACATATAAAAAGAGGTGCATAGTTTTTTTTCCTTCTAAGTTACTTAAGGGAAACTCAAGTTACAAAGTTCAAAGACCATGTACCAAGTTTAACTTTCTACCCCTTCCTTCCATGCCCTACCCTTGACTAAAATCTCACCTTTTCCCCCAAACATGTGGCTTTCTACACCCTCTGCCTAGCAGAGCTATCAAAACCCATATATTTTTGATACCAAGCAAAAACATCCTGGCATTCCTTCAGGTTTAGTCACTGAGCTATCAGAATTTTGTCCTCAGGAAGACAATTATAGCACTATTATGTAGTGTTATTACTTAACTATTTCCATATTAACCAGTCTTTCTGTCCCCAGTATCTACCTCTGTATGCACAATTGGTGCCTAATACAGGACTATTGAAGACTAGCTCTACTTTATTGACCATTATTTCTTCTGAGCATCACCAAAAACACTGCTTGTGTCTACTGATTACATTCAAATAAAAAAGCTGCACGTCAAAATTTTAAGTTTGTTGATTCTCCCTGAAAATAATGTCAAAATTGAGATTCACAGGAATTAATGTAAGCAGGAAATTCATCACTCTCTGTAAATAAACCGTAAGATTTTTCATTAGATTTTATAAAACAATCTGTAGCATAAGAAACCCTTCAATGACTTGAAAGAAATTTTATTAATTTTTTTAAAAAACATAGGATGGAGCACTGCATGCTCAGACAGTGCTATGCAGAGCAATAAGTTTCTTAAAGTGGTTTTTAGAGATTTGTTTCCTGGATTTTATTTTACATTCTGTGATCCTTCTGTTAGCTACTTGCTACCAAATATGTAAGTGAAGACCCTTTGACTGCAGGGGAAGAAAAAATCTCAAGCTAGCTTAATCAAAACAAAGAATTTAGTGTAAAAATGTACATTTCCCAGAGTTCAAAGATAGCAGTGAATGAGGTTGGGAAGGCCTGGATCCAATGGTATTCTTATCTGCTTCTCATCTCTGCTTCTTTTTGCTTCTCTGCTTGGTGATTCTCTCTCTGAAGATGTATTTTCTCTCTTCCCTGTCTTTATAACTAAAAAGTGCTTCCTAGAAGCTAGGTATTAGTACCCGTTACGTGTCCAGACATGTGGAGAAACTAAATCTTTATCTTTTTGTCCCCATTACATATTCCAAAGGTAGATCTTCTGATTAGCCCCTTTGGGGGTCAAAATCCCATTTCTGGTCAAATCAACTATGGGAGCGATATGAGGTGGGGTCAATACTACAAACATGACTGCAGGGACTCTATACAGGCACCGTAGTGTGGGGTCATCATGAAAGATCTCTGTAAAATGTCTTGTACCCCATTTCCCATGGCCCAATATCCTCCAGATTTATACTCATGATACTTTAGGGGAAGTAACAAATATGGCAGCCTTCTAGAGTTGTTTCAATAATCAAAAGTAGATGTGATAATCAAATATACACCTAGAAATCAAGAATAAGGAATACAAATGGTGGACTATTTATTCTTACCTTACATGAAGCTACATAATACCCACTGCTTTTCTATTTTAGATCGTATCTTCTTTGTCTGGGGAAAAAAGGCAATATAGCTGTTTATTATGCTGCACTGTGGTAGTTACTCATGAAGGATTGTGCTAATTTAATAAATACACTAATTAAAGTTAAAAATAAACAATGTGACCTGAATGTGATCGTGGGAATGCCTCATGATTCAACTCCACACTTATTAAGATTTCCTATGTGCTAATCTTGAGAAAGCTCCAAGATATATGATACCCTTGCTTTCTGACTCATAATATATGTTTAACTGTGATGAGTGTAACAGTAGAAATGTAAACCAAAATATTTTGGGGATAAAATGGCAGGAAAGAATAATCAAGAGAATGGCTGGTGTTTGTATTTCTGGTAAGAAAGAAGGTGATTAAGATCCTAAAAGCTGAATCAGCTACCTATAACCCCATGGGATATACAGATGTTCTTATTGTTTGAGATGCCTGAATGCGTGGCCCGGGCCCCCAAATAAAGAATCTATCCCTATAATATTATATTCTCTCTACCAGACCTTTTGCCAGTGCAAGTACCACGTTGATAATGTGTACCTTTGGAGGCAGAAGTTTGGCTGTTCTAGTTCAAAATCCCTGCATAGGCCTAAAGTAGGCCCAGAAATGAATATTTATCCTTAATAAAAATCAAAACCCCACTTACCCTATGCCTCAAGGAACTCAGTTGCTTTTGCAGCTATAGTGTCACTAGTGAGCGTGCCCTGGTCCCAGAAATGAGCACATGGCCTAGAGGCAACAACTAAGGTCATTTCATAATGCTTGCAAACATTTTCTCTTTCCATGTGTGCATTTGCCCACAAGAAATACTGCTGTTAAGATCTAGGAACCTAACTCCCCAACCTCAGTCCCTGTGTATATCGTAGCCATGCTCTGCCAATCTTGCTAAATGTTTGCTTTGAACTAGAAAAGGGAAATTGAGAACAGGATTTCAAAATCCTCCCCTTCTCCACAGGGAGCATGGAGCCTGCTTGAGATTTTCTTTCCCTCTCCCTCTGCCTCTCTCCTCTGCTCTTTCTGTTTTACAAATGAATCAATGAATCAATTCAAAATCCTCCCCTTAAAAATGGTATTGGGTTACGTGCTATTCCTCCTCTTCTGCCTCTCTCTTCTTCTCTATTTTAAAGAGAAGCCTATGCCACCTGTTTCCCTGATATTTTTCCCCTAATCTCTATTTTCTTTCCTGAAATGGTAGAAGAGACCCATGGAGTATTTAGAGGAAAAAGTATTTGTCCCAAGACTGTCACATTTCTACTCCTCTTGTAAGAGCCCCACTCCCTACCCTGTGACCATGGATTTCCTGAAGCCAGAGCTCTCCCATGTGAGTGGTGTGAGTGGTACAAGAGGCAAGTCTTGAACCATCAATATGGAGGCAGCATATTCTAGGGAGCTAGCATTTCAGATGGATAGATGAAGAGGGCTACAAAAGGGACATGGAATTTGTATGGGGACTTGAAAGATAAACCAGGTAGAGATGCAGAAAGGAGGTTCAAAAAAAAAAAAGAAAATGCAGAAACTCATGGTTTCAAAAATGGCTCATATAACTATATAATATAGGAGGGGAAACAATAAATTACACGTAGTAAAGTGTGTTGTAGACAGGTGATTAGGGTTTTGAATACCTACTCAGGGGATTTCAATTCACTTAAGAAAAAAACAGAGCTGAGTGCTGGCCATTTTCTGTCTTTCCCCTCAGGTCCACCCTCCAACTCTTTTCGATTAAAGAGGGTAGAGAAAGAAAAAGGTAGAAGGTGCATCTGGAGACTTGGCCTTCATGGATTGCATTGATGGGCTTCCTTGTCATCTGAATTTGCATTATGTTTGACCAAAGTGAGGTACCTTGAGGGAGGAAAAAGAGAAGAGTTGGGTGTTCATAACCCTGGCTGCTTCCTGCAGTGAGATTCCTGCTGGCTGCTAGAAGTGGCAGGGCTGTCAAAAGCCCCTATGCAAACTGCAGCTACCCTCTCTGGTACCTCTCTTCCTCCTCCTTCCACCCTATGCTGATAATAGGCCTGATGACTGGCCCAGTCTACAGTGCCATCTCTTATGATTTCTCTACATCCTGGCCATACCTTTGCAAACCTCCACTTTATCAAATACTCAATTTTTCCAATTTGAGTATGTCAGCTATTTCCTGCTAGGGCCTTAACGGATATAAGCTAAGAAAGTGTTTTAAGAAGAAGAATGACAAGATCGTATCTGTGTTTAAAAAAAAAATGCAGACCATGAGAACAGATTAGAAAAAGATCTAATCTTTTGGGACATAAGCCTTGATATTCAAGAGGTTTATATGAGAGATGATGAATACTTGAACCTGAACAGTGGTGAATGCCTTAATATAGGAGATGAGAAAAAGCAATTGTCAAAGTTGATTTGAGGGTCTTGTACTTAGGCAGCTGCATGATTGGTAATGCCACTAACAGAGATCCAAAACTCAGGATGAAAGATGGATTTGGGCAACTGGAAGAAAACTATTTTCATATTCTATACTTTCTTATATATAATATTCAGTCTTTCCCAAACTTTAATCAATTACAGGCTGCCCCCACAATTTAGGGCCTTTGTATTATGTTTACTTTTATTTATATATTTATTTCTAGATAGAGTTTTTGGTTTGTACTTAGCCCTCTCCTAAGAAATTAATGAAAGCATGGTTTTGATGTGCCATTCATGCATTTGTTCCACCTTTAATATAAAATGTAACTATAAAGTTAAAATGTTTACATTGCTTAAATTACTGATAACCCACGTTACACCTTCTACATAATGGGAAATAATAAATTATTTTAAAGTTTTCTCCCATCTCCAAAACTTCATGATTCAAATAGAATATTTAACTTGGTTCTTTAGGCCCTGAGTAGTCTCTGGTTGTAATTTAATGGCATTACACCTTCAGATATTAGGGTGTCTTCAGTCTGACTGAGTAGCGTCCTACCTTTAAATATTGAGACAGTTAATGCTTAATTTTTTTAAATATTTATTTATTTTGGAGAGAGAGAGAGAGCACAAGCAGGGTAGGGGCAGAGAGAGACAGAGTCACAGAATCTGAAGCAGGCTACAGGCTCTGAATTGTCAGTACAGAGCCCAACATGGGGATTGAACTTACAAGCTGTTAGATCACGACCTGAGTGGAAGTTGGACGCTCAACCAACTGAGCCACCCAGGCACCCTGAGACAGTTAAAGTTTATTTAAAAAAAGTTCCTAAATTACAATTCAACTATTCATCTAGATAGTTGACAAGTCTATCTGTATGGTGGCCTTGAGCAAACAACAACTGAAAACAACTTCGGGATCTCACTCATAAGTCTACTTATAGATAAATCTCTGGAAAGCAGGGACATCATTGTTTGCTTATCCTGTACCCTGCCAGACACAAACTACGCACTTAATAAATAACATGTAGGACAGATGAAAAGCAGATGGCTGGGATCTGTAGGTTTGCAATAATATGAGTGTCTTCGGACTGCCGCTCTATGGGCTAAATATGCCCAACACACAGACTGAGTGATTCCAACTGCCATCTTTCCAAACTATAATGGCCAAGAACTTACTGATGAAAGAAATATAGGGCAAGTTTCCAAAATGTTAGGTTTACTTCTTCCTTTACCATAGAAATAAAATATAAACGGGAAGATTTTCAAAGGCTAATCACAAAAGTGGTCTCCTCTGTGAATCTTCCCCGATCACTGTGGGCTAAAGTAACCACTTCTAAGTTTTCAAAGCACTTTGTTCTCAGCCTTGTTTTTCACTCATCATATTGACTTTTGGTTTGATGTCTCACAACAGATTTTGAGCCTCTTGATCACAGGATCCTTGTCCTATTCATATTTATATTCCTAAATTCAACAAGTAGCAATTAGGAATTCACTCAGTAATGATTTTATTGAATTGAATTTTTTGAACTATTTACAACAGGATGTTGGAACCCAAATGAACATTTTATGTACCAAAGCAATATTTTACTTGCCTTAGTGCTCCAAAATTTATTTGTAGTAGGATCTTCACAGAAGACTCTAAACATTGGGATATCATTATTGGGTATTCCTGAAGAAATTTCCGTCCAGCTTGACCGAATTGTATCATATTCTTTGGAAGCTGAAAGCAAATAAAGGAATAGTAAACGATGCCTACATGTATTACCTTTGGAAGACTCATTAATGAGGCCCATGATGGGCTACAAAATCAGTCCATAATCAGAAGCTTAAACTAGAAAATTAAAGACAAACATTAGAGGATACCTAAAACCTACAAGTATAAGCATTTAAAACCTATGGAAGAAGCTGAGCATCCAAAAGCCTGGAAATTTCAGGAAATTGAACTTAGTTAAAAGAGTAATTGTGTCTGCTTTCAATACTGTCCTCATACTAGACCATTTCATTTAGATGTCCATCCGTATGATAGATTTTGCCCTGAAGTTTCTGGAAACATTGCCTGGTATCTGACACCTAATCTTATCAACTGGATTGATAATCTAATTAACAATTTTATTTCTATTATTACTCTCTATTTTCTTAGAGAAATCATTTCCAAATGAGTGTATAGATGAAATCTTTTCAAGAAAGTAATCATATTTCATACAGGAGCAAAATTAGAAATTTCATTTGAATTTATGATACATTTGCTTTTTATACTATCTAGTCATTCTTTAAAAAACTAATTCCCTGATCATTTAAGATACCGACTAAACAAAATCAGTTTATATGCAATGTATGAGTAATACAAGTCTTGAATAATGCAAGCTTCATTGGTATAGCTGTATATATTGCTGTTGCTAACTATCCTAAATTATTTCAAATCTATGGTCATTGGACACAGACTCCAAGTAGTCTAATAATCTGTGTAAAACTTATAAAGAGCACTCTACTGTATAACAGCCTCATGTTCTAATTATTTCATCTGAAGATAGGCATTTTGCCATATTAATACAGGTGACTGGTAGAAATAGTCCCCAGGGCAGGATCCAAGGACCTTTTCGGCATCTTGTCCCTGTTTACGATAAATCTTACATAGCAAGAAGACATTGTGTTTCATTTGTTTCCTTATGTACAAGAAATCAGAGTGGGTGAAAGTGTTGTAGGAAAATCAGAGTTGCTCCCTGAAAGAGGTAACCTGTTGTTTAAATGAGAAAGGAAGACAGTAAAGAGAAGGGGGTGTATTATTAGTCATACAGCTCTACCATGGCATGCAGCAAACACATTCAGCACCTTTGGAGAATCAGAATGCTAAATGTTTTTCTTCATTAGAGTTTACTAAAGTGTAGGGAATTTGGGAGGGGGGAGGATGGGAACAGTTTCATAATTTTTCTTCAATAATTGCTTTGCTATCCTCCTGAGAGATTGTTTTCTGCTTTCAAACCATATTTCACACAATTTCTCCTTAAAGCATCCTTAGGGATAGTTTTACAAGTTCAACAATCTGTTCACTGTGTTAAAATTTCTAGCTCACTAATGAATCAAAAGACAGAATGACAACAGAATGTAAACGACCAGCTTATATTCATCTTAATAAAAAAGAAACCCATAAATCATAAACTCTGAGCAATCCTTTCACGTGTTTGTTAGAAGACATTATTAAGCACCTTTTTGTGGTAGGCACTGTGCTAAAGATGGGGATACAAAAATAAATAATAATTTATACTCTGGTGAAGAAGGAATATGGAAAAGCAAATACCACCAATTCTTCAAGAAGCACATATTAAGCACATACATATAGTCACTTCCTGCACAGCAATGGAGAAACACAGGTAAAAAAGAGGCTCACTTTGCTTCAGAGGTGAGAGTAATACGGTGTAGAGGTTGACAAAGGATTTCGTGAGGGTGTGTTGCATTTGTCAAGTCTGAATTCATGGACTGAAATCCACCAGATGAAAAGGAGGAAGAACATCACAAAGAACAACTTGCGTAAAGGCACAAGCTGTGACAGAGAACAGCATGGTTAGTGTGAACAAAACATAGTTAATGTAAGAAAAAATGGTGGGAAATTTATTGGGAATCAACAGCAAATGATTATTTTTAAGAAATCTATATAGAATACTAATTTGTGTGCTTGGGCGCTTCTAATTTCTAATTATGTTTTTAAAATAGGTTGTTTAAAAATAAAAATAAACAAGAAAATACAATTTTTGTATTAATATATACAATTAAAGCTCTTTTGGAGCTTTAAGGGAAGGGAAGCTCTTTTGGAGCTTTAATTAATATATATGTGTGTATATATATGTAATTATATAAATATATATTTATATTAATTTACATATATATTTATTTATTCATTTTGAGAGAGAGAGACAGAGAGACAGCTGGGGAGGAGCAGAGAGAGAGGGAGACAGAGAATCCCAAGCAAGCTCTGCACTGTTAGCGCAGAGCCCTACACAGGGCTCAAACCCACAAATGGTGAGATCAAGACCTGAGCCAAAACCAAGAGTCACACACTTAACTGACTGAGCCACACAGGCATCCCCAAAATAGAGTATATTTTTAAAAAATTCGTGGAAACTCATGAGTCATAATAAAATAAGTCCAGTTTTTCTAGACAGATTTTCATATAGTGTTGTAAATTTTAAATTGTCTAAAAGGATTTAAAAAGCAGTAAGTTGCTAGGTGATTGCTAAGGGAAATCATGAAGACTGATCATTAACTTCAACATTGCAATCAGTTTCAGTCAAAGAGATTATGTGTCTAAGAGAATTCAATAAGGAAATTAGAGAGAGTTTTCATATAGAGCAATTTACATGGTAAAATATTTCATTCCAATGAAAAAAGTACTATATGTCCTGACAGTGAAATGTACCGCACACAGTGGAATACAAAGAAGAGAAGTTTATCTGGCTCCAAGCGAGCGAAGGCTCCGGCCAATGAAGAGAGCACTTAAGAGCAAAAGCAGGATTTATGAAAAAGCGTAGCCCTCCCAAAACTTTAAGTAGCGCAGCAAGGCCCACCAGTAGACTTTGAGAAGAAACGCTAAAAGAGGGCAGTCAGGAAAAACTGGTGAGGAAGGCAGATTTTACCTTTAGGCAAATGACTTACCAGGGGTTGGGGCAGGATGGTATGAAACGCAAGCAGGGGAAATGCTTCCTGGTATCTTCCAAATTGTAAAACCATCTCACCTCCCCGGAGATTCTAATACATAAAGACTTAATGAAGATAAATTGGGAAATACAACAAAGTGCCAGAAAAGAACTTAATATTATCTTTAATGTCACATCAAGAGATACATACGGTCACCATTGTGACGGATCTTCTTCCCAACGTTTATCAGCGTGCACATACATAAACACATGTACACACACACTTGCATCTTGGAATTTGAGTTGTTGTCTGCAATTTTTTTCTTTTTCCCCTATGCTGATTATTCTCAAATATTTTCTCTCAAGATACTTTTACATCTTTAAAAATTATTGAGAACCCCAAATATTTTATGTGGTTTATAGCTATCAAAATTTATATTAAACAATTAAACTTGAGAAGCATTTTAAATTATATGTATTAAAAACAGGGGAACATAAGGGAAGGGAAGCAAAAATAATATAAAGACAGGGAGAGGGGCAAAAACATAAGAGACTTTTAAATATGGAGAACAAACAGAAGGTTACTGGAGGGGCTGTGGGAGGGGGGATGGGCTAAATGGGTGAGGGGCATTAAGGGATCTACTCCCGAAATCATTGTTGCACTACATACTAATTAATTTGAATGTAAATTAAAAAAGAGTTTAAAAATTATATTTATTAATTCATTTTAAAATAAATCCACTACCTGTTAAGAAAAAACACATATTTGAAAACAATTATATATATATATATATATA
>CM053571.1:126469626-126488952 GCA_028646485.1 Cryptoprocta ferox
GCAGGAAACAACCTCTATGACCTCAACCACAGCAATTTCCTACGGGACACATCCCCAAAGGCAAGGGAATCAAGAACCAAAATAAACTATTGGGACCTCATCAAGATAAAAAGCTTCTGCACTGCAAAGGAAACAGTCAACAAAACTAATAGGCAACCGACGGAATGGGAAAAGATAGTTGCAAACGACATATCGGATAAAGGGCTAGTATCCAAAATCTACAAGGAACTGACCACACTCCACACCTGAAAAACAATCCAGTGAAGACATGGGCAGAAGACATGAATAGACACTTGTCCAAAGAGGACATCCAGATGGCTAGCAAACACATGAAACGATGCTCAGCATCACTCATCATCAGGGAAATACAAATCAAACCCATACTGAGATACCACCTCACGCCAGCCAGAGTGGCTAAAATGAACAAATCAAGAGACTATAGATGCTGTCGAGGATGTTGAGAAACAGGCACTCTCCTACACTGTTGGTGGGAATGTAAACTGGTACAGCCACTGTGGAAAACAGTGCGGAGGTTCCTCATAAAATTAACAATAGAACTCCCCTTTGACCCAGCAATAGCACTGCTGGGGATTTACCCAAGGGATACAGAAATGCTGATGTCTAGGGGCACATGTACCCCAATGTTCGTAGCAGCACTTTCAACAATAGCCAAATCATGGAAAGAGCCTAAATGTCCATCAACTGATGAATGGATCAGGAAGATGTGGTTCATCTATACAATGGAATACTACATGGCCATGAGAAAGAATGAAATCTGGCCATTCGTAGCAAAGTGGATGGCCCTCGAGGGTGTCATGCTAACCGAAATAAGTCAGGCAGAGAAGGACAGATACCATATGTTTGCACTCATAGGTCTAACAGGAGAAACCCAACAGAGGACCATGTGGAGGGGAAGGAGGAAAAAGAGTTAGGGAGAGGGAAGGAGACAAAGCATGAGAGACTCTTGAATACTGAAAAGAAACTGAGGGTGGAAGGGGGAGGGGGAAAGGGAAGGGAGGTGATGGTCATGGTGGAGGACACTTGTGGGGAAGATCACTGGGTGTTATATGGAAACCAACTTGACAATAAGCGATAAAGTTAAAAAAAGTTGTCAGAGGAGGAACAATGCAAATAAAAATAAGTTTTTTACTTCTGAACCTCACATTAAATGATGAAAACAACATATGCACATATCTCTTCTACCTACTGGATAAGAAAAATCAGCTTCATTCTTTTAGTTTCATAGAAATGCAATATTTATTGATTTATTTATTTATTTATAATTGTTTATTTACTTTGAGAGAAACTGTGTGAGTGAGCAGGGGGAGGGGCAGAGAGATATAGAGAGAGAATCCCAAGCAGGTCCGTGTTGTTAGCACAGAGCCCATGCAGGGCTTGAACTCAACCAATCAGAGATCATGACCTGAGCTGAGATGAAGAATTGGACACTGATCTGACTGAGCCACTCAGGTGCTCCTGCCGTATATATTTCTAAGACCTCACAAAATGTTTGATTTAAACATTTTAAGGGGCACTTAACTTGCACCTGAAGATAATTTTAACGTAGAATACCCTAATTTCTAGTCTGTAGATTTTCTGTTGTTATCCTCAATTTGGAACTACCTGTATGTCATGAATTCCCTCAGTATTCCTGTGAAACAAGCCAATTTAATTTGGATAATCATTGCCGTTATCTTTGTTTTTAATTGAACTCTTCCTACATTTTTCTTGTAGTAGCCTTGAGGTCTTTTACTAAGACCATATTTGAATTTTAACCTGCTGCTGTTCTCTGAGCTTAGAAGAGATCCTGAATGTATCTGGCTGATAGTTTTAAGCTGAAATAAATTCAACATCCCAAAATGTTTATGTCTCACAATGCCAGAGGCCAGACTTCAACAAGAATAACTGATCCTCTTTTGTGTGATGTTTTCTAGGATCAGAAATTTTGGCGTCAATAGGAAGGCAGCAGTTAGGAAAAGATATTCATAGAAAGCACAACTAGAATATAGGTAATAGGCTTCAAAAATTAACTGGGATAAAATTTGAGATTATTGTAGGGTTGATCAACAATAATAGAGTTTTTTTTTTCCAGTCTGTATTCTCACGAAAGGCACTAATGTTGGTAGTGAAACTTACACTGAATACAACTGACCTTATTTAGAACACATATTGATTCTGGTTGGTTATTTCTGGGCCATGTCCCCTTCTTGATCCTCACTATTCTCTAATTTTGTTCAAGTAGCTACCCTCATATACTCGTCAGTGAGCTTCACAGGTCTATTCCCAGCCTAGAGGATAAAGTGAAGGGTGTTAGCCAGCCATGTTGGCCTCATCACCTTTGAAGAGTTTGGCTTGGCATGGGCTCCGTGTCTCTCCTGGCCAATAAGAGGGCTGTTGCTGGTAGTGCATGGCGGGGGGGTGGGAGGTGGATCTTGTTGATAAAAAGATACAAGAAAAAAATGGGCCCTTTTCTGCCTCTGAGCTTCACTGGGAATATGACAGTGCTGCAGCTTGTATAGCTATCATCTCACCTGTTGGGGAGCTAATCTGAGAACATAGCCTAGGAACTGAAACTTGTAAATAACCAGAATAGTTGCTGAAGGCATGGAATTTTTTGCTATAACCAATAAAAAGAGGTGCTTTCCCAATTTCCTGATTTTAGGTATAATAATTGCTACATTATTTAGACCATAGGAGTAGGGATTTTCTGTTTCTTGTAGTCCAAAGCTTCATAACTCATATATTTTAGTATTATTTTTATGTTTATATGAAGATAGGTGTTAAATAATTATTTGAATAAAGGCAAATTTAGGATGATAATTTCACATTTTTTCAAGATGCAGAAATATCTTTTACTCATGGTTATGTGGATTAGGATTACTATGATCTGTCCATTCCTGCTAGTTTATATGCTAAATTAGTTCACTTTTTTTGTTTCTAAGTTCTATCTCATATAAATGAGAATTTTAAAACATATTTAATATTGAGGATATAAAACAATTTGATTTGTTTTTTTAAATGACCATTATAAAATCAAAGGAAATCAAGAAAATGAAGTAGAATATTTTATTAAAATATTCAGCTACATAATGAAGATAAGGTTCTGAATCAGATTCCATGAAAACATTTAATCATGTAATACATTTATTTGTAAATATAATTACACTAGTATTCTAAATCCTTTCTATTTTCACTGTTGCATAAGATGACTTTCCATCAGATTTCACAGACTAGGACTTTCTATAAGCTACATACCCTAGATCATAGTTGATCTTGATGGTACTATTTCAGATGATTAGATATAGTCTCCAGGCATCCTGATGTTGTGCCATATAATGGATTTGAGAAGGAGTATACAGAACTCTAAAGAGAAACACAATGAAAAGGTTAGGATTTTAGGCATTAAAATAACAGACTTCTTTCTGGATCATGCAGAATGCAGTAAGTATTCCTGATTCTCCCCCTAGTACCTTTAGTCCACACTGCCTGCACTGTTGACAGGCCTAATGTTGGTGTGTGTCTAAGGCCATTGGGGCATAGAAGTCACTGCCTTATCCTCACATCTGGTGAGATAGGGGAGTGCAGTGGCCAGAATCTTGAGTGCCTCTTTCTATGGTGCTGGTTTCTCTAAGCCTGCTGTATTGATCACAGTTGAGTTAAAACAAAAAATACAAAACCACCACCACCAACAACAAAAAACAGCTTTTAGTTGAGAGAGTTACAGTTTATGGAATATAATAGGAAATCTAAAATGTGGAAAGTTTTTTAGGACAGACACCTTGGTTTCTTCAACAAATAAATCACAAAGAAGACATGAGAGAAAAAATGGAACCTAGAGGTTGAGTCTTAGGAAACATGTCTGTCAATTTGGATGTATATACCATACATTTATTCTGATTTTAAAAATACAGCAACAAAAACAGTTGAACACTGATTGAATATTTGATGGTATCAAGAAATTATTATTAAGTTTGTAGGTATGATACTATGGTTAAATTTTTTTAAAAGTCTTTATCCTTTAATGTACAACTGAAGTCTTTACATGTGAAATTAAATGATATCTGGGATTTGCTTAAAAATACTCTGGTTGACACCAAGTGAACCCTAATGTAAACTATGGACTCTGGATAATATATAGATACAGATTTGTCAGTGTAACCAATGTACCACCTCTGGTGCAAGATGTTGATAATGCGGGAGGCCAGGTGTGTGGGGGGAGGGGATATATGAGAACTCTGTGTGCCCTCTGCTCAATTTTGCTATGAACCTAAAACAGCTCTAAACAAAAAAAAGTCTTAAGAAAAAAAAAAAGCAAACCACCGTCACCACTCTGGTGTGTAGTGGGAATGGGTGGCAGTAGAGGTGAAAGAAAAATGACCATGGGATGACAATTATTGAAGTTGGATGATGGATATACAGAAGTTCATTATACTGTTCTCTCTATATCAAGATATGAGACTTTTTTTCTCTTGAGTTTTTAGAAGAGTATTTTGGAGAAGTCAATTTCATTGTTACAAAGTCAGGGAAGGTACATTTGGTTTAAAATAAAGTTATTGTTTCTGAAACAACAGAAATCAAAGCAACAACAAAGTTCAAGAACTATGACAGAATTTCTTCTCTAACCATTCTTAATGGAAAAAAATGTGAAAGAGGAATTATTTTTTTTATTAGGATAGAAAAAAGGAAATTGTTTCCAAGTTTCTCTAGAGTCATTGGTTACACTGTCATATGCATACATAATAGAAAGAGTCTTGAAAGCACCTTGAAAGGTGGGTCTTTGACATGAATCCCCACCCGTGTGCCAGAGAAGCCATTTTTTAGTAGAAAGAAAAAGATGTACAACACCTTCCTAGTAGCTTTTTAATTACTACAAATTTATAAGATATTAATATAAAAATGCTAAATTTAAAGACTACCAGTTTATTTATCTTTCAGATACTAAATGTTAAAGACTAAAAAAATAAATTTTCCTTCCTTTACTAAAAATGAAGTAGATTCGTATTACATCTATCTACTTTGCCAAGAAGATAAATTACATTAGACTTCTTAAATATCCATTTATTTATTGATTGTAGGAGGCTACATTTTAATTTTTACTGTGTCTTGATTGATTTGACATATCATTCAAATTAATTATCTCTGTGCTCTGGGAAATATCCGCATTTTCATTCCTTCCAAAACAATACTAAAAGTATGTATGACATCATTATGAAAACACACAGAAAAGTCAATATTATGTTAGCCTTCATCCATATTAACCAAGTCTCCAAAACTACTAGGAAACTGTCTGATCTGGCACCTTGTTATTCATTTCAATAACGGTAACAACTGTTCATGGCCTATTTTCATTTAAAAATAATGGGGGGGATTAACACTTGAGTTTTGTATATGGTCACTTTGACAAGAGAATGAATCAGATATATTTCTAAAATGGGATGTAAGGAGGTTTTCATAGATAAGTGATACATCAGGATAATCCTATTTTATACCCAAATGAATGCCCATATTATCTACTTAAAGAGATGAGAAAGATTTTACTTCTCATTTTCTCTCTAGACTTCTTACTGCACTAAATAAGGAATGGCCCTAAGAAGGTTCAAGAAAGATGCGATACACTTTAATTTCTCCTTTAGTCTTCTGAGTTATCAGGTAATAGCCTTTTACTCCTCACACCTAAATTTAAAGAGAGCACAGAATGTTATCCTCCCTTTTGTCTTTGGGAATAGAATAAAAAGAACAGTCAATGAAGAGTTATTATGGGTAGCTGACTAATACTCTGGGTTAAACTGATATTTTCCAGATTTGTCAGCTCTCGTTGAGTATGAACAGTGACCACAAAGCCATTTAACAGTGAACTGACTTTACAAGCAGATTGAATCTGTTCTGGAATGGAAAATTCTCACTGCACATTTAGAGAGACTGAAATTCCTTCCATTCCCAATGAAATGACTCTGCTAAAACACTCCTCTTAGCCATGATGTGGAAACATGTCCAAACGACACTGTGTGTATGTGTGTGTGTGTGTGTGTGTGTGTGTGTGTGTGTGTGTGTTTCTGCTTCTGAAACAATACAGTTCACCATTACCACTTACCTCCATTTTCTCAGGGTTCCTCCAGTTCCCATAAACCGGATTAACAAATGCCGGGTTAACACTTCCTTTAGCTTTCCTTAAAGCACACAAGGCCATAAAAAAAAAAAGGAAAAAAAAGTAAGTAGTAAATGTAGTACAGTTCTTTTTCAGTTTATTATCTGGTAGACATCTTTGAGAGACACATTGTCTAGCCAGCATACTTATTTTTATGAATGTATTACCATAAGTAAAGTTCTTTTTTTCTTTTTTCTTTTTTAAGGACACCAAGGCAACCACATTCTTGAAAGCAAATGTAATTTGAACTCTGGATATTTAGATCCAAGTAAACACAGGCAAATAAAAAGTGGCATAAATTCATCTTAAAAATTGATTTCTTAAAATGCTACTCAAGTGGGGCGCCTGGGTGGCTCAGTCGGTTAAGCATCCGACTTCAGCTCAGGTCATGATCTTGCGTGGGTTCAAGCCCTGCATTGGGCTCTGTGCTGACAGCTCAGAGCCTGGAGCCTGTCTTCGGATTCTGTGTCTCCCTCTCTCTCTGCCCCTCCCCGACTCGTGCTCTGTCTCTGTCTCAAAAATAACTACAAAAAATTTATAAAAAACTGCTACTCAAGTAATACAAAGTATACAACATTAAAAAGGACTGCCTATACAGAAAGGCCACCTCAGACTTCAAAATTACCAAACCACCAAATCCTGAGGACTATTTTTCATGACAGTGTCTGTCACAAAGATCTATAGCGATGAATCAATCTTTGACATTTTAAACAGCAAATTGACATATGAGTGTTTTTTAAATTTTTTAATGTTTATTCATTTTTGAGAGGCAGAGACAGAGATAGCATAGCGAGGGAGGGGCAGAGAGAGAAGGAGACACAGAATCTGAAGACAGGCTCCAGGCTCTGAACTGTCAGCACAGAGCCTGGTGCGGGGCTCGAACCCACAAGCCATGAGTTCATGACCTGAGCTGAAGTTGGACACTTAACCGACTGAGCTACCTAGGGGCCTGAAAGATGAGTGTTTTGAAGAGTTCTTAATGTTAGTGTTTTCTTTAATGAATCATAAAGATATATCTGTTTGATAATGTCCTTGATAATCTCACATACTGGTCTAGATTTGCTTAATTTACTCTGATTAACTGGACTCCTAAATGATCACTTTCTTTTTATTCTTAATTACTTAAGGGTCAATAGACTTATTAGAAGACAACAAGCCCTGGAATAGTTGGTCACAACTGATGAATAAAAAATGTTTAAGACAGGAACAAAAAATATATAACCAGATAACTAAATATACTCCATTAAAGATTTCTGGAAAGATCCCATACATGGCATACACACATACACACACACCCACACACATAAACATAATGGAGAATGGAAGACCAATCGTGTGATAATTGCCAGTGTCTCGAGGGCAGCCAGAAGGAAAAAGAAAACATACATACATATATATGAATATTTTATTATAGATATGAAGTTATTGTATATGATTGTATTATATGTGATTATATAATATATATTATTATATATGTGAAATTTTTGCCTAATCAGAGTATAATGACAGTAAGTCTGTCAATAATATACTTCTAAATCCTAAGGGAAAAGGTTATAAAGAGGAAACTCTTACTCATCTGTTTTTTCAAAAGAAATTATTGGAGTTATGACCTCTTACTGTCATTTTCCAAGCCACATAATCCTCTTCTAAGAAATAACACTATCAGTGAGTCCAACAGCCTAATCTGCGTAATAGTGTTTCGCTGCCAATACATTCTTCCTGTGGATTCAGTCCTCAAAGCTTTGTAATTTCCACTATTTCTATACAATTGGCTTAAATATTCAGTAGCTTAGCCAGTTCACACTCATTGAGTCTGTGGATATCAGTGCACAGGGATATATATAACAGCTATACTTGTGGGTTATTATTTGAAAAAAATAGATACACTTTTAAATTATGAGGCAACAGGTGGCTATTAATTCCTTAACTATATTAAATGAATACTTATGAGTTGCTACAGTTAGGTTGAAGAAGTGGTGTTTGATTTTTTGCCTTTCCTTCCTCTAAGACTAGTTAGTCAATTTAAAGTTCTCAGAATAGTAAGCTCAGTAGATGATGTAGTTAGTTAGACACAGGCCTCAGCAGGGCTGTTTTTAGAGTTGAGACTGGCTACGGAGTTGATGCCAAAATGCCAAAACAAAGGCTGGCACAGGAGAGAGAGAACATGGAGGTAGGGAGTAACAACACAAAATGGAAATTAGGAACTAGATAAAGATCAGACGATTGCAGACACAGCTCAGAAAAATTAATCTCAGCTGAAATCAGGCATGGAATCAGGAAGCAAGAGGAAATCTAAACCATAGGGCCAGACAGGACAGATGGTCCAAAGGCCCGGCAGACAACCAGGAACTGAAGGGATAGGCTTGGCAGTCAATTGGATAGAAGCGAGGTATGAGCAACACAAAAGATCTTGATGTGAGACAATTATTTTTGGCTTTCCTGGGACCCCAGATGACCTAGACCAAGATTGGCAGCGAGAAGGCAGGTAAATTGATCAATCTTCCAGTCCTGTTAAATTCAGCTATGGGAGCTACTTTTCTTCTGAGAGGATTTTAAGTCTTAACTAATTTTCCCTTAAAATGACAAAAGCAAAACTATAGGTGTCTAGCCTCTGGGGATTGGGTGACCACAAAGAAAAAAGGGTGATACTCAAGGATGTGAAGCTGTAGTAAGAGAGAGAAGGGTCACATTATGAGTAGTATGTGAGCCATGGCAAATTCTTCCTACTTTACATTATGTTTATTAGCAAGCACAAACTACTACTATTTTTCCCACATCAAAGCCATGTCTCCCAATATTAGGAGCCTCTGAATTGTTAGGCTTAATTCTTAATGTCTTTCCTGTTCATAGGGTAAAATATTACCCATCATCCATAGATAGTTCCATTAAGTAAATTTCTAGTGTCAACTCCATACATTTACTATTTCAAGGACTCTAATTTGTCATCTGTGTCAATTATATATGTTTGATATTCAAACATAATTTTGCTTAACATGATAGATCCTTATATGAGGAAAACAAAATGTTTGCTTGATTATGAAGTTTTCTGCCATTTCTAACACTGTATGGTAGAATGTAAACCTTTATTAGGCTAAAATATGCTATGTTTTAACTTATTGTATTTGTCAATAGGCAGATGAGGTTTCAGAGAATCTCACTACCTTCAGGAACCAGCAAGGAATTGACTTAGAAGTTCGGAATAGAGAGAAAAGTTAGCATGGATCATGTGGTTTTCCATCTATAACTTAATCTTTTATTCACTTAAATTATTATTAAGCTTCTGCTGTATCCAGTATGTTACAGACACTGTTTAACGTTGCATTTTGAATGGACTAAAGGGAGAGATGTCAGTGCAGAACTAGGATAATTCTGACGGAAATTTCCAATTTAAATTTAGTGAGCATATGTATAACTCTAAAGGAATTCACTTCATGGCTTATTAACTAACAAAACTCTTTTAGTGTTGATTAAAAACATGTAAGTATTGGGGCACCTGGGTGGCTCAGTTGTTTAAGCGTCTGACTTCAGCTCAGGTCATGCGGTTCGTGGGTTCAAGCCCCACATTGGGCTCTGTGTTCACAGCTCAGAGCCTGGAGCCTGCTTCAGATTCTGTCTCTTTCTTTCACTGCCCTGCCTCTGCTCACTCTCTGTCTCTCTCAAAAATAAGAATAAACATTAAAAAATTTTAAAAGAAAACACAGAAATGTTCATAATAGGTATCTGAAATAATTGTAAATGGGCAATGAAGTAAAACTAAACTAAAACAAAAACTCATGTATGTTACATCCATTAAACATGACTTAGAGGTAAATATTTATTATATGTATATATTAGCAGCTTTATTGAATAATAATTCACACACCATAAAATAAATGTTTATTAACATTTTATAATTTTAAATACTGTGGTGTGTGTGTCTGTACATATATATATATATATATAACAAAATTTGACATTTTAGCCATTTTCCAGTGTATAATTCAGTGGCATTCATTATATTCACAGTGTTATACAATCATCACTTCTACTTAACAAAATGTTTTCATTGCCAGAAATAGAAATTCTGTAACCGTTAAACCATAACTTTCCATTCTCCTTCTCGTCCAGCCTCTTTTCCTTCTTTACCCCTGATTTACTCTCTGTCTCTATGAATTTGCCTATTCTAGGTACGTTGCATAAATAGAATTATACAATAGCTTTCTTTTTGTGTCTGGCTTATTTCACTTAGTATAATGTTTTCAAGATTCACCCATGTTGTAGAATGTATATAAACTTAAGTGATTTTTATGGCTGAAAATATTCCATTGTGTGCATATGTTGTACTTTGTTTACTCATTCATCTGAGGATAGACACGAGTTGTTTTCACCTTTTGGTTATCATGAATAAAGTTACAACTGTTGTCAAAAAATTGTCTGAGTCCACACTTAAGTTATATATCTTTTTTCATGAGCCTATTTTCCATTTGCATATCTTTACTGAAGAAATGTCTATAAAAGTTTGCTTCTTTTAATCAGTTTGTTTTTCTCTGTTGTTGAGTTGTAGAAGTTTATATATATTCTGGATATTAAACTCTTATCAGATGTATGATTTCAAATATTTTCTTCTGTAGGTTGTCCCTTGACTTTCTGGATAATGTCCTTTGATAGGTGAAAGCTTATGGAGAATTCCAGTTTATCTTTTTTGTTTGTTTGTTTCTTAGACTTTTGGTGTCATACTGAAGAATGCATTGCTATCTTTTATGTGTCTGTTGGTCATCTGTATGTCTTAGAAAAAATGTCTATTCATGTCCTCTGCCCATTTTTTAATTGGATTTATTTTTGGATGTTGAGTTGTATAAGTCCTCTTTATATTTTGGATATTAACCCCTTGTCAGATTATATTACTTGCAAACATCTTCCCCATTCAGTAGGTTGTGTTTTTGTTGTTGTTGTTGTTGTTGTTGATGGTTTCCTTCATGATGCAAAAAGCTTTTTATTTTGGCATAGGCTCAACGGCTTAATTTTGTTTTTGTTTCCATTGCCAGAGGAGACATATCTATAAAAATGTTTCCATGGCTAATGTCAAAGAAATTACTGCCTATGTTTTCTTCTGGGACTTTTATGTTTTCAGGTCTCTATCACATAATCAGGGAAATGCAAATTAAAACCACAATGAGATAATACCTCACACTTGTCATGATGGCTAAAATTAAAAAAAAAACACAAGAAATAGCAATTGTAGGAAAGGATGTGGAGAAAAAGGTAACTTTGTGCACTCTTGATGAGAATGAAGATTGGTATAGCCACTATGGGAAAACATATGGATGTTCCTGAAAACACTAAAAAAAAAATGGAATTACTATATGATCCAGTAATTGCACTATTGGGTATTTATTCAAAGAAAACAAAACACTAATTCAAAAAGATACATGCACCCTATATTTATTGCAGTATAATTTACAATAGCCAAGAAAAAGAAGCTACACAGGTGTCCATCCATAGATGAACAGATAAAGAAGTGATGTGTGTGTGTTATACACACACACACACAGATACCCTCATATTGGAATGACTCAGCCATAAAAAAAAATGAAATCTTAAAAAAAAAAAAGGATGAAATCTTGCTATTTGCAACCATGTGGGACCAAAAAGTATAAAGCTAAGTGAAATAAGTTAGACAAAGATTAATACCATTGATTTTACTCATATGTGGAATTTGAGGAAAAATAAAAACAAAAACAGGCCCCCCCCAAAAAAAGAACCCCAAAAAAGCAGACTCTTAAATAGAGAGAAAAAGCTGGTAGTTACCAGAGGGGAGGTAGGTAAGGGGATAGATAAAAGGGTAATAAGAGTATGCTTATCATGGTGAGCACTGAGAAATGCATCGAATTGTTGAATCATTATGTTGTACACCTAAAACTAATATAGCACTGTGTTCACATACTTGAATGAATTAATAAATTAAAAAAATTGCACTGCTAAATAGCAGGTCTTGAAGATTCACTCCTACATCGTCTTCTAAATATTTTATGGTTTTAGCTCTTATGTTTCGATCTTATATCTATTTTGTGTTAAAATTTTTGTGTGATGAGAGGTAGGGGTTTAACTCCATTCTTTTGCATGTGGAAACCAGCTTTCCCAGAACCATTTGTTAAAGAGACTGTTCTTTCCCATTGAATGGAAAACTTGCCAAAAATCAATTGGTCATAGATGGATGGGTCTACATTTGTCTTCTCATTTTTAGTCCATTGTTCTACATGTATATTTATATGCCAATACCATAGTGTTTTGTTTGCTGTAGTTTTGTGGTAAGGTTTGTTTGTTTGCTTTGTGGTAAGTTTTGAAATCAGAAAGTGTGAGTTCTCCAACTTTGTCCTTTATCAAGACTGTTATGGCTCTTTGATGCCCTTACAATTCCACATGAATTTGAGGATCGGTTTTCCATTTTCTGCAAAGAAGGTTGTTGGAGTTTTAATAGAGATTATGTTGAATCTGTAGATCACTTTGGGTAGCATGGACATCTTGACAGTATGAAGTCTTTCTGTGAACTGCAGATGTCTTTTCATTTATTTAGGTTTTCTTTAATTTCTTTCGGTAATGCTTTGCAATTTTAAGTGTAGAAATTTTTCACCTCCCTGGTTAGATTTATTCCCAGGTATTTTATTCTTTTAGATGTCATTGTCAATGTGATTGCTTTCTTAATTTCTTTTTCTGCTTTTTCATTGCTGGTGTAGGAGCACAGCTAGCTCTGTATTTTGAATTTGTATCTTGCAACATTGTTGAATTAATTTATTTGCTTTAGTAGCTTTTTGTGGATTCTTTAGGATTCTCTATGATCACATCTTTTGTAAATAGAGATTGGTATACATTTTTTCCCCAATGATTTTGTCTAATTTATTTAAGTTTCTTATTGATAAATACATTTATCTCTAGCTTCTTGGGGCTATAAAACCTTTAATAATATAAAACTAAATTGTAATGATACTGTATAAGAAAGATTATTATGGCAGTGTTTGGGTAGTTTAGGGTAGAGTCTGACTGTTACTTAATGTGACCATCTTTAGACTAGATAAGTGAGTAAACGTTTATGTAGGTTTAAAGAAAAGGTGACAGTGAATGTAAGTATCACTCTGAATGTTGAAGAACGGCTGTCAGGAAAAAGATAGGAAAGAATGACAAGACAGTGCCTAAGTTTCTGCTGAGAAGTCTGTATTTCAAAATGAACATCTGTTTACACACGTCAGAGTTTATTAATTAGTAATTGCAATCCACTTTTACAATTAGTTTTATTTTATTTATTAAATTAATTGCTATTTTTGGCTATCAGTGGGTTGTTTTATTTCTTTTTGTAAACAACAGACAAGGTTTTCTCTAAGCTACTAGTTTGTGTGCCTGACAAACCAGTTGGCCTTCTTAGTCCATTCCACGAAACACCTTAGTCCCCACTACTATCTCATGGGAACAAGCTGTCACAGTTTTTTTCTCATTTAAAAAAAGGCTTATAAAATGCAAAGAGGAGAATGAGCTCAAAACTTTAGTACAAATTACAAAAGTAAAAGGAAATATCATTTGAGAGAGCAATGCATGATGATTCCTGTTAAATATAGATGAACTGTATTATAAAACTGCTGTACAAACCTCTATGCTAAAGAGTATAGAGAACTATAGTCTCTGAAATTGAGGCAATCAGTGCAGCTATCAAGGTGATTTGAAGGAATAAACATAATTTACCAAAAAATATTGGTGTGTGTGTGTGTGTGTGTGTGTGTAGGAATCTGTCTTCATGCTTCCATTAATGAAATGATTTGTATATATTTTTTAAAGTGTTGAAAAATATTCTAAAATACAAAAAGTGATTGTTCTGAGTGCCTAAAGGAAAATGATGCTCTACAAAGTGATGACTCATTTCTTAAGATGTTAGAATGATAGCATGTTGATGATGTTGTTTATCTTTTATATTTATTTAAATGTGTCCAATAATTCTAGGACACATACTATGTACTGAAACATTGTGTTAGTTCCCGGACTTACAAAATACAGCTCCTGCCTCTAGAACTTCCTTTGGAGTGTGGCAGCTGCTGGACTTCTGTCTCTTGGGTGAAATTACATGTCTCTACAATGCCTACCACAAATAGGTGCCCAGTAATAGTGGAGTGCTATTCTCTTTACCTTCTTTTCCTATTTTTTTCCTCCTTTTGTCATCTGTATCTTTCTTTTAGGTTTCCTACTTCTTTCTCCTGACCTCAAAGCCTGGGTTCAATGAAGGGTCTTTGGGATAAAGAAAAATAATAAGTATCAAATTACTAATAATAATCACTGTAGTACTTTTTAAAAAATATATATACATTTACTAATTTAAGAGCTAGCAAGGACCTTTGCAATCATTGTGCTCATGCCTATTTTACAAATAGGGCAAGTGAGACTCTTCTCCTACTAAACCACAAGTCTTCTGGTAGATAAAGACCTTGTCTGGTTTACTCTTCTATCACAGTAGGAATAGAAGATAAACCTATTTTTAGGAATAAAATAGTAGTAGGAAGCAACTAAATATTTAGAGAAAGAATAACTTAATGAATGCATGTAGTCCAAAGTATTAATGATGGAACAAAATCCACTAGCCTGCTCTCTATCCTGTTCCCGTATGCCCACTCCCAACAATACCCAGAGAGAAAAGGTAATTATTTTTACTATTGTTATCAGGAAGTTACATTAGTATTTAGCTTTCTGTTCCAGGTAGCCCAAGACTTTAAGTAGGCTAGGAGCCTACTTTTGCCCTCTTTGCATTCCTTTTTTCAGTGGATTAAGTGCCAGCCCAGATGAGTAGTTTGGTGGCTTCCCTGAAGATGAGAGGAAAAGAATAGGTGTGGCACTTCTCTCTCTTTGTAGGACATAGGAACTGAAAAAGTCATATGATTAGAGAAAAAAACACTTTGGTACAAATAACTCATTTCACAGTATCTGAAAACTACAGGTCTGAGTTCCTCATATGTATCTCTAAGAAATGAGAGGTATGAAACACCCATGTATAAATACAAGGATCTTGTAATAAATTTTCAGGCTTGAAGTATTTGATTTGCTACTGCTGGCTAAAAATGTTTTCTAACCATAAAAGTACATGTGACATTTTTTTTTTTAAAAAAGGATCCATCTCAATTATGAAATACAGTCATTTCAGAGGTGGAGATAGAATTCATTAATTCTGGGAGTCACGCCTATTACGTTAAGTTTTGTTCAGTCTGAGGAATGGTGAATCTGTGGTGTCCAAGAGAAGTAAATCTCAATTCTACTCTCCCTGTTTCCACCTCTGTCATTTAAAACTCTTTAATTTGGTTTTTCCAAATGTTCCTAGCCTTAAGACTTTGTTAGTATACCTCAGCTTTCTGAGTGTGCTAATCTTTCAGACAAAAGGAAAATATAAAATCTTAATAAAATATTTCTGGGTTCCCACTTATATTCATCTATTTTTTTAATGTTTATTATTTTTGAAAGCGAAAGAGAACATGAGTGGGGGAGGGGCAGAGAGAGGGAGACGCAGAATCAGAAGCAGCTCCAGGCTCTGAGCTGTGAGCACAGAGCCCAACGTGGGCTTGAATCCACGAATCACAAGACCATGTCCTGAGCGGAAGTTGGATGCCTAGCTGACTGAGCCACCCAGGCACCCCTTATTCATCTACTTTTAATTTAATTAAACACATTTCTCTCTGTCAAGAGATCTTTTTAAAGAAATCCTTGTTTCTTAACTTGGGTACCACTAATTTTTTTCTTTGTCCCATCATGCAGATTAATGAATGATAATTTTTTTTTTGCTTCCTGATTTTAGATTGATGCACAGTGTTTCCTATGCAATTGTCAGTGCTGTATAATTCACATACATCATATTTTTTTCCCTCTCAAAACCTTAAACCAGTTTTATTTTATACCTGCTCTCTGTTCATTTCCAGTCCAAATTTTAGCCTGTACCCTGTTTTTAAGGAGAATTATTACAAATTATAAAATTTAGACCTTAATTTGTTCTTTTTGTAGTAAGGACATATTTTCCTTGTAGTTTGCAAAGATAAGTACAATAGAAGAATGTAAAATAAGTAAGAAGTACATAGGAAGTTGAAGAAAGGAATTCTGAGAACTGGAAAATAGTGCCAGAGGTAAGGAGATGGACAGTACATGAAATGGATATCATGAGAGTCTATATATTTACTAAATGAAGGATACAGCTTTGACTTTTAGATTCTTGAATTTAAACAGGACAATCAGTTATTTGGGTCGCACTTTCAAAAAGAAACAGACCAGGTGCTTGGTAGCACATCTCAAACCAGGATAAAAGACATTTACATCTGTATCATTTTAGTGTAATCTAGGCTAAAAGAGTAACAAGTCCCCACAACATTATTATAGGAGAGGACATAATGGGTTTTAGTAGGTTATTTAAATTGATATTTTTCAAAATAATCATACTGAATGCCAAAATGTGCTTCAGTAAAAACTATCTAAGAGAAGGTGGTAGCAAAGAGGGGCTGGATTTTATGGAATCCTTGAAGCAAGACAGTGCCTCAGAGAATTTAATTTTGGGGAGCATTTTCATATGTTTGTATTTATTATAAAAAAAGTCAGCACTGAGATTACTTTTGTAGTAGGTAATTACAGAGCAAACATTAAATTTGTTATAAGAATCTATAGGTAGAATGAAATCACATAACATCATGAGGCATTATAAGAATAAACTGAGTCTATTAAATCAACTTTTTTATTAAAAGTATACTTTTATAAAATACTATAAAATCTGACTACTACTTAAGAAAAAAGAAAAAAAATCATGAGGTTGGCAAATGGAAATATTCAGCTATATAATAGTCTACATAATAGTCTATTTCTAGCAAGATACTGACTTTTAAGAAGACAAACTAGGAGGGGAAAAAAAGGAAAAAGAAGAACCAAGCCAATTTTAAAAAGCAGGGATAAATTAGGGGGGAATGTCTATGACCTCAAGTTTTCATTTCCAAGTCTTTAAGGAACAAGCTGAACCAAATGTTTGGGTGAAAAAGTTCAGAAAGAATTGGGTTTGCAAACATAACCAGAAATGCCACAGAAAGGAGAGGAAAGGATTAATCATCTGGGGTCACAAAACCAAACAACTGGGACACTGAATTTTGCTAAACTCATTCACATGATACAACAGCTGCCATATTTTTCTCCTACTCTTTTTAGGCAGGAAATCAATATCACTGACTACAAAACCTGTCACTGTTTAATGCGCTCTTGCTGTGGCAGAGTGCCTAAATGGGAACATGCCCAGGAATATGGACACAATTAGTATGAATAAGCTGACCCGGGTTCCTGTAGCTTAACCTTAAGGAGACCCCATGCTGTCAATGTGAGATAGTCTCTCCTCGGCTCCTCCTCATCTGAGTGCATTGTTAACACATTCACAGCTGCCTAACATGAACCAGAGGCAGAGCTGGGGTTCCTGTGGAAATGTGTTTGATGGCGCACTCTGAAAAACTTTCTTGACCCAGGAAAATTACTAGGAGTCCATCGTTCAGAAATAATTAGAGAGGTAGACAAAGATTTATACAGAGAGAGGCTCATCACAAATTATTGGTCATAATGACAAATTAGATACAACTTCAATGTCTAATTGGAAAATGTTTAAATGATGATACATATACTTGAGAGAACTTTAAATAGCTCTTTCAAATAATGTTTTAGAGAATAGTGGTTTAAGGGCAGTGCTTCTCCAAGTATGGTTTGGGGACTACTAGAGGTCCTAGGGCGTTTTACAGAGGTGTACAAATTCAAAATTATAATAGTCATAATAATGATACCATTGGTAAAAGATTCATTCAAAGTGTGAGCTAGATCAATGAATTTTTATTTAAAAAGACTTTTTCACTGTGTTGATATTTGCACTGATGGTGTAAGTGCAGTGATGGGTAAAACGGTCAATGCCTTGGCAGGAAACAAGGAGCGGTACCCAACTGTACGTTCCATTCTTCACCACCATATATTCAGCGTAAACTTCCTGAAAAGTCAGTTTCATTTCAAAATGACCTTGATGAAGCAACAAAAATTGATGATATTGAATCTCAACTTGTTCATGAGTTTTTTTTAATATTCTGAGTAGTATGCATAAAGTACTTTTATGCCATATTAAAGTGCATGTTATCTTGTGGAAAAGCAATGCAAGATTGAGTTGCATGCTGAACTAACTACTTTTTTCATGAAATAACATTTTTTATTTAAAATAATGACTTATGGCCTATGGTTATTCAGACTATAGCATTTGGCAGACATTTTATTAAAAATGAACAAGAAAGGCAGATAATATCAGAGAAGATATCTGACAATAATCTCTTGGTAATGATGAAATCTGAACTTTCAAACAAAAATTAGAATTTTAAAAAACTTATATTTTCTATCATGAGCACAACAGCTTTCCATTATTTCTAAGACTTGTCTGATGAGATTTTTTTCCTAAAGTTGCATAATGAAATGTTTCAACATTTGACAAGCTACATAACTCACTTAACAGATAATTTTCTAAATGAAAAATGTGTGATGCTACAAAATCATACATGGGTAAGTGATCTATTCCAAGTGCCAGATAGACCAACGAATTTTAATGTAACACGCAAAACCTTTATTGATAGGATTTCAGATTCCACTTTACAGCTACACTTCAAGAAGCTACCACAATGTCAAGTTTTGGCGTAGTAAAAACTATCCATGATTACCTAAAAAGCTATGAAAATATACCTCCCTTTTATATATAATCTATCTCTATATATATATATGTAAGAGTGAATTTTCTTTATATACTTTGATCAAAATAATATATTACAGTGCTTTTAATGCAGAAGTAGATATGAAAATTCAATGCCAGCTCTCATTAAAATTTTCTTTTAGTTTGAGTACCTCTGTTCTGCTAAGCATCTGGCTTCAAATACGAGTAAATACTCATTTACCTAGCTAACACATACTTTTCTTTCAATAAGATTTTGCTAACTCTTCTAAAAATATTTCCTTTTTTGAAACAATCGAAAAAACGAATAGGCAACTGATAGAACGGGAAAAGATAGTTGCAAATGACATATCGGATAAAGGGCTAGTATTCAAAATCTACAAAGTACTCACCTAACTCCACACCAAAAAACAAACAATCCAGTGAAGAAATGGGCAGAAGACATGAAGAGACATTTCTCCAAAGA
>CM053571.1:126489452-126634252 GCA_028646485.1 Cryptoprocta ferox
CCCAGCAGTGCTATGGCTGGGTCATAGGGGAGTTTTACTGATAGTTTTTTGAGGAACCTGCACACTGTTTTCCAGAGCAGGTGTACCAGTTTACATTCCCACCAACAGTGTAGGAGGGTGCCCATTTCTCCACATCCTTGCCAGCATCTATAGTCTCTTGAGTTGTTCATCTTAGCCACTCTGACTGGTGTGAGGTGGTATCTCATCAGGGAAACACAAATCAAAACCACACTGGGAAATATAAATCAAAACCATGATCAAAATTCTCTATTTAAAATGGCAAAAAGCAAGGATTTTTAGGATATTTACATTCTTTGGTAATCACTAATCTGTATCGATTTGTCAATTCTAGACACAACATAAATGAATACATATGTGATTTTTTATGTCAGGCTCTTTCACTTAGGGTAGTGTTTTCAAGATTATCCGTTATGTAGCATTTATCAGTACTTCACTGCTTTTCATTGCTGAATGAAATTCCATTGTATGGATAATCCACACCTGTTGATGGGCATCAGGATTGCTTCCATTTTCTGGCTGATACTGAATAGAAATGCTATAAACATTCATTTACAAGATTTTGTGTGAATATATGCTTTCAGTTGGTTTTTTGTATGTATCAAAGAGGGCAATGCTCAGTCATACAGTACCTCTGTGTTTGACTCTTTCAAGTACTAAGAAACATCTTCACAAAGATTTGTTTTGTCCATATATTTTACTATAGCAATCCCAGTGGTTATGAAGTGGTACATCTGATTTTAACTTGGATTTCCTTAATAATTTAAAATGTTGAGCATCTTTTTATGTGTTTTTTGGCCAATTGTATATTTTCTTTCTGTATTTCAAATATTCTGTCCATTTTTAATAGATTCTTTTTACTGTTGAATTGTAAGAATTTTTCATATGTTCTGAGTAATAAACTCTCATCAGATAAATGATTTGCAAACATTTTCTACCATTGTTTAGGTTGTCTTTTCACTTTCTTAATAGTGCCCTTTGATGTACATTTTTTTTAATTATGCTGAAATCAAACTTACCTATTTTTCCTTTATGCTTTATGTGCAATATCTAAGAAACTCTTGCCGACTGAAAGGTCGAGAAAATTTATATCTATGTTTTCTTCTAAGAGTTATATAGTTTCTTGAGCTTCATAAATATGTTCAATATTGTGCCCATATTTCTTCAGATAATCTTTCTGTCCCTTAACTCTATTTTCTCTCCTTCTTTACCTTCCATGTGTATGTGTTTGCATACCCAATGGTATCCCACAGGACTGTGAGGTTTTCATTTTTCTTTCTGTTTCTTATAGTGGAAAATTGTCCTATCTTAAAGTGTACTACTAGTTGCTTCTGCATGCTTGAACCTGATGGTGAGCCTTGATAGTAAATTTTTCATTTAAGTTACTGTAGTAGTAGTCCAAAAAATAGAAAATGAAGATTCCAAATTCACTGGACAAGGCTACCATTACCCTGATAACCAAGACCAGTTAAAGACACTTGAGAAAAACAAAAACAAAACAAAAAACTATAGACAAAACTAGAAGTTTTTTTTAAAGTTTTATAGGTACTACACAAAAACATAATTTTCCAATAGACACATTATTAAGAATGTAAATCAACCAGTTTTAGATTAAAAAGGGAAAAAAATCTATAAAAAATTGCTCTTAAACTTCTCTGTATGTTCTTCAATATTTTCCCCTACAATACCTATAGGGGAAAGGTCTGCCTCTAGGCTGTCACACTGCTTCTTATTAAGCAGCAGAGCTCTTAAACACAACAACTGTGCAAACATAGAGGAGGTGAATGATAAAAGAATTTGACCACCAAAGAGCACTTTCTGTTTCGGCTCAGGTAGGCAGGTATGGAGAGGTCACTTCTCTCTATGATGTCATAGTAAAGCTGTCTTAGTTAGATTTCTACAGGCTAAAGAGAGGTATCAAAAGAAAGGATTCAGTCCGGAATCTCAAGATCAGACACAAACCAGCATATGATCTCTTTTTCTCTCTAGATCTATTTACTTACTAACCTACCTATGTATACACATGTCTATATACACCAATCTGCATGGACAAATGTAGATACCTTTATTAATAATTACATCTACATTTATATTCTTATTGTTCTTGACAGCCCTTGACTTGTATCAGTAGTTTGTACCATCACTACAAATCTCTTTATTGAATCACACATTGTCTGGACATAAGGACTTTTCCTTTCTTTCTGTATAATGTAGTACCTGAATATAAACTTAGCACAGAATTAATCGGATTGAGTGTGCTACTTACCTACCTGGACAGAATTAATGTTACTTAAATGAACACCTTTCCTGCTAACTGAAGCTGGGAAATCATCACTAAGTTACAGACACACATAAATTATCATTCTTGATAATTTTTAATTTGGCATTAAAACTATCCCTTCATTTCTTGAAAATTATTGTCATGTACAGATTAATATTGAGGCCTTTATTTTTTTATTTGAGAGACAGCATGCAAACAGGAGCGGGTGAGGGACAAAGTGGGGAGAGAGGGAGGTAGGGAGGGAGGGGGAGAGAGAGAGAGAGAGAGAGAGAGAGAAAGAGAGAGAGAACTGCATGTAGGCTTCATGCTCAGCATGGAGCCCAACACAGGGCTTGATCCCACAACCCTGGAATCATGACCTGAACCAGAATCAAGAGTCAGATACTCAACTGACTAAGGCACCCAAGTGCTCCTAAAGCCTTTATTTATTTGGTTTCCAAGTTTAATATAGTTCAATACTGTACATATTTGCATCTAAAACAAAAGCAAGACCCTATATATTGCTTTCTGAGGAATAACTTATTTCCAAACCTCCACCACAGAATGTTTCTTAGAAAGTAAATGTTAAGTGGAATTGTATTTGCTGGGAATGAACACAATGGCAAAGTTAAATGGAAGTATGCTCTACTAAAATCTATGAAAATTTGGCAAATAAACACTGTGACTCTTGTTTAAAGCAGTTTTAATAACTTCACTAATTCATTGTTAATTTACCTTCACCAGTAGTTTCCAAAGAAAGTTAATTTTATCTGTCTTGTTCTTACATGTTACTTTCATATCACAGAAAGCTTTCTGAAAATCTCTAAAGATATTTTGTATTACTTTAATGATCTTTCTAAAAACAACTTTTAATACAATTAATCCATAATAGTGGACAGCGTGCAGGATTTATCTGTAAAGAAGACTGAAGGAATTGTTAGAAATCTAAAGGGATAAATATCCTAATCCATCCTTGATTTTTAACCACAGGTTATTCTCTAAACCAGAATCTGAACTTTACATTCTTATTCTATTTTCAGCCAATTCTCAATATATTTCCCCCATCTATTATCTGTGAGCTAATAACAGCACACATACACATAAACATACACATGCACACACACAAGACAACATTGCAGTCTCCATATAATAATAGTAATAACAGTATTACTGCTTGTATCTTCCAAAATTCGCATATGAAAGGCCTAACCATAACTTGATGGTATTTGGAGATGAGGCCTTTAGGAAGTAATTAGATATGGATGAAGTAGAGGCCTTGTGATGTGATCAGTGCCCTCATAAGGAGAGAACAGAGAGCCTACTTCCCCTGCTCTCTCCCCTCACACAAGGAAGAGGCTATGTGAGCACATAGTGAGATAGCAGCTGTCTATAAGCCAAGAACAGAGGCTTCAGAATGAAACCCACCTTGCGAGCACTTTGGCTTGGACTTCCCAGCCTTCATAACTAGGAAAAGAATTTCTGTTGTTTAAGCCATCCAGTGTAAGGTATTTTTGTCAAGCCACTTTGAGCTGACAAAGGCAAGCCCTAATTTATAATTAATTTGGTTTTCTTTGGTTGTTAGCAACAAAAACTGATTGTGACCAACTTAAGCAAGACAAAGGGATATACTATAAAAATACTAGGAAGTTCACAAAATTAAAGAAAAATCATAACAAGAATATGTGAAGTGTTTGCAGAGTTGCTTTGATTATCATAGAAGCAGGAATGAGGTCACAATCATCTAGGCATTATCTATTTCTTCCAGTTCAACCACATTTCATTCTCATGTGTCTTTGCTCAAGATGCAAATTCCCATCAAAGAGAACTTAATTGGGCTGCCTGAGAGTTGATAAAATTTAATCCAAGATATTTGTGTCAATTTTTTTAAGTGACATGAGTCAAACTTACACTTTTGTTTGCCATCTTCTACTTTTGTTAACAGGTAATGCAGGTATTTATAACTGGAAAATGGAATGGTGGTTAAAATATTTTAAATAGCACAGAAACCTGATCCTAGAAGATTTGATGTAATTTCCCTGGAAACTATTTGTGCTTTCTGAGTTCTCAATTCCTCTATGGTTACAACATACTTTTCAATCATCTCTTGAATCAATTTTTTGTGACTAGAATATCTCTAATTTTATCTGGATTTTCAATCTCATTAGCATTCTATAATGCAAATTATTTTTTATAGTGAAGAACTATGTTTAAGCTAGGTTTGTTGAGTCATAATTGACGTATAAAACTGTTTTAAACTATATAACAATGATTTGCTATATATGTGTATATATATAATGATTTGATATATATATGTTTTTTTTTTAAAGATCATGAGAAGTTTAGTTAACATTTGTCAGCTCCTGTAGCTACAACCTTTTTCTTGTGATGAGATCTCCCAATATTTACTCTTAGCAACTTCTGAGTATGTTTTATAAGGCATTAAGTATAGTCACCATGCTATGCAATTTATCCCCAGAAGTTATCATCTTATAACTAGAAGTTTATACCTTTTTTTCTATTTTCTGTTTTCATTAAAATTAAACAATGAAACAAAATTAAAATGTTATTTAAGTATAACTATCATACAATGTATTAACAACTGTTCATCAATCTAAAATTAGTTGATTTATAGTCTTAATAATGTGTCTATGAGGTGCCTGGTTGGCTCAGTCAGTTTAGCATCCAACTTCAGCTCATGGTCTCACAGTTCATGGGTTCAAGCCCCGTATCAGGTTCTGTGCTAACAGCTCAGAGCCTGGAGCCTGTCTAAGATTCTCTGTCTCCCTTTCTCTCTCTCTCTTCCCCAGTCTCGCTGTCTCAGTCTTTCAAAAAATGAATAAACCTTAAAAATAATAATAATGTGTCTACTGGAAAATTATGCTTTTTGTAGTACCAATAAAGCTATAAATAATAAATAAATGGTTTTTAATAAATTTTTATATCTTCCTACAAAATGAGTCCCTAAAAAAATATTAGAAAAAGACCTTGGAATTTTACTTTTTGAAGAACATTTGATGACATATACCATAACCAGAGATATTTTATATAAAATTAAATATAATAAAATATTTAACATTTTCATTTAAATTATAAATGTGAACATGAGAAAATGGTGCAAAGTAACCTGTGCCCTAAGAATGTGTACAAGACAAATTACGCATATGTCAAGTAGGACTTTTGTGACCTGGAGATTTCTGAAAACAAATTTCAAGATTCTCAAGAGCTTCAGATATTTTACTCTTAATGGATACCTACTTGGCAGATATCAACTTGCAATTCCCTGAAGCATTTGCATTTCTCCACACATAAGCTACTTGCCAGATTAAAAAAATATGAAAATAGCCAATTTCTAATTCAGAGATCTGCCAGTTCATTGCTTAGCATTATACATTTCAATGCTTGATCATTTAGTATTGCCACAATAATTAAAACCAATTCTTTGAAATTGAATTACTCATTTGCTGTGCCTTACATTAATTGCAGCACCACCTACCACACTGAAAATGCACGTCCAGAAGACAGAGGCTATCTTTCCCAGGAAAGCCTGCCTCAGAATGATTAGTTCTATCTGATGTTACAGAAAAAGCTTTGACAATAGGCACATATCAATTCCACACAATTCAGCTCGTCTTTCTATGATTGATGCATAATAGATACTATTATAGCTGTAACAAACATTCTTGTTTCTCTTTGTCACTCTCTACAATTCAAAGACAATGAGCGCGATGCTGCTTCTGAAAAGCTTTGATCTACTGCAGCATCTAGAGGCCGAACTGAAAAGAAAGGGGGATGGAAAGAGATTACAGAAAACCAGTCACCGCTTATTCCCTTGTAGAACATAAAAACAGTATCAGGCCAAAGATTAAAATAAATGTAGTTCAATTAATACAAAAAGAATGTGTTTGATGTGATTCTATCAATCATATTACAGCAATAACTATAATTAGAAAGCTTGAAAAACAGGAAAGTTTGTATTAGGATTAAAAACTCAACTTGTTGTTTTGTTCTGTTGGAACTAAACGTGTTGTATGACAACTGGAAAGACAATTATTCTATTTCCCTAATGTCTTCTGGATCCAAAATAGCAGTGTAAGTAAAAATAAAAAAAAAAAATTAGGAAAAAATGACCAGTGTTATTTCTGCACGTGGAAAGCTCTACATTTAACATTCCTCTTATTGCCTGGGTCTCTTCACACTGTTTATAGATTTCTGATGTTGTATTTTGAAACATGATGCCCTAAAATGTGATTTTATAATGCAAGTTCACTATTTTTTTCTACCATAGTAAGGAAGGGAAACACTTCATTTTACTGCTTGCTGTTTAGAACAAAATATTTCTAAACTTCCACCAAGTATGAAGAGAACAAAATGGTGGCCACTTTTTCCACTAAATTCTTTAATCATAGGTATTTTAGGAAAACGTTACTGAATTTGGGATTAAAGACTTCATTAAAATGAATTTGTATTTTCAATGTATAACAAATGCATTTTAAGAAGCCATCATGATGTAACAATTTGTTTTTAGACTATAGCAATTTTTTCCCATAGATTTTCCTATATTAGATAGGAATATTGTTATATTATTTTGTTAAGTGACTATTATAGAGTTTACAATATACATCATTAATGTATTATAATCAACCTTCAAATATTTCATATACAGTGTAAAAATCTTAAAACGGTATCCTTTCATTTCCTCCCTCTTAATTTTATATGATGTGTTTGTTATTCTTTTTACCTCTATATATGTCAGAACTCCACAAGACATTGTTACTACTTCTGCATTATCTCTTAAAGTGATTAATATTATGTAAAATATCTATTATATTTTATCATTTTTTTTACGTTATTGGGGGGGGTGTCTGAGAGAGAGGGGGACAGAGGATCCAAAGTGAGCACTGTGCTGACAGCAGCGAGCCTGATGCATGGCTTCAACTCATGAACTGCGAGACCATGACCTGAGTCGAAGTTGACCTTTAACCAACTGGGCCATACTGGTGCATCATACCACATGATGTCCAGTTTTTCAATAGCTATTAATTACAGTTATTTTATTTTTTTAATTTTTTAAAAGTTTATTTATTTTTGAGAGAGAGACAGCGACAGAGCATGAGTGAGGGAGGGGAACAGAGAGAGAGAGGGAGACACAGAATCCAAAGCAGGCTCCAGGCTGCTGTTAGCACAGCAGGGGCTTGAACTCACGAACTATGAGATCATGACCTGAGCCGAAATCAGGCGCTTAACTGACGGAGCCACTCAGTTGCCCTTAATTACAGGTATTTTAAATTTTCATGTCATTTCAACATCTGGGTCATTTTGAAACTGGATCTTCTGATTACTTTATATCTTGATTATTGACTGGCTTTCTCTTTTTATCTGAAAACCTTTTTACTAAATGCTGGGTTATCATATATGGAATAGCAGAGACTGAGTAAAGTAGTATTTATGCCTACAAAGAAGCATAATTTTTCTTTTGTTCTGCTGCCAGTGTGTGGGATTGTTATTCTAATCAGAAGTTCGACTGTTTATGGATTTTATTACTTATCTCATAACCTTCTCTTTGGCACAGATTTCAAGTACTATTGGCTACTGTTACCTTGCACTTAGAATGGGGCTTGAGGTGTCAAAGTATTTTCTCAGTACTCTAGCTTCACCTTCATGCTCAGCAATATCTACAAGATTTCCAATTATTTTCTGCCATTCTGGATGTTGTCTTTTTACTTTCTAGATGGTGTTCTTATAATCAAAAAAAAAGTTTTAATTTTCATTCACAATTAAGAACCCTCAAAAAAGTAGACTTAGAGAAAACATACCTCAACATAATAAAGGCCATATATGAAAAACCCACAGCTAACATCAAACTGAAGGATGAAAAACTGAGAGCTTTTCTCCAAAGAGACAGAATAAGAAAAGGATGTCCAGTGTCACCATTTTATTCAACACAGTACTGAAAGTCCTAGCCACAGCAATCAGATAAGAAAAGAAATAAAATCCATCCAAATTTGTAAAAAAGAAGTAAAACTTTCACTATTGGCTGATCACATCCTACTATCTATAAAAACCCTAAAGCCTCCACCAAAAAACTACTAGAACTGATGAATGAATTCAGTAAGGTCACAGTACACAAAATCGACATACAGAAATATGTTCATTTCTACACACTAATAATGAAGTAGCAGAGAGAAATTAAACAATCCCAATTACAACTGCCAAAAATTATAAAACACCTAGAGGTAAATTTAAGCAAGGAAACTATGTAACACTGATAAAGAAATTGGAGATGATTCAAACAAATGGAAAGATATTCCATGTTCATGGATTGGGAGAACAAGTATTGTTTAAATGCTAATACTACCCAAAGCAATCTAAATATTTAATACAATACCTATCAAAATGCCAACAGCATTTTTCACAGAACTAGAACAAAGAATCCTAAAATTTGTATGTAAAGATCCTAAATAAAGCAATCTTGAGAAAGAAAAATAAAATTGGAAGTATAACAATCCCAGATTTGAAGACATACTACAAAGCTATAGTAATCATAACAATCTCAGATTTCAAGATATACTACACAAAGCTATAGTTATCAAGACAGTATGGTACTGGCACAAAAATAGATACACAGATCAATGGCACAGATTAGAGAGCCCAGAATAAACCCACAATTATATGGTCAATTAATCTATGACAACGGAGGCAAGGATATGAAATGGGAAAAAGACACTCTCTTCAACAAATGGTGTTGGGAAAACTGAACAATATAAGCAAAAGACTGAAACTGGACCACTTTCTTACACCATACACAAAAATAAACTTGAAATGACTAACTCCTAAATGAGAGACCTGAAACCATAAAAATCCCAGAAGAGAGCACAGGCAATAATGTCTCTGACATCAGCCATAGCAACATTTTTCTAGATATGTCTCCTCAGGCAAGGGAAACAAAATCAAAATAAACACTGGGACTACATTAAAATAAAAAGCTTCTGCAGAGCAAAGGAAACAATCGAGGATACTAAAAGACAATCTACTGAATGGGCAAAGATATTTGCCTATGACGTATTTGATAAGGCATTAGTATCCAAAATATATATTTAAAAAAACTCGTACAACTCAACACCAAAAAGGCAAATAATCCAAATAAAAAATGGGCAGAAGACATGAACAGATATTTCTCTAGAAGAGGACATACAGATGGCCATCGAACACAGAAGAAGATGCTCAATACCACTAATCATTAGGAAAATAAATATAACTACTATATCACTCCCCACCTGTCAGAATGGCTAAAATCAAAAACACATGAAAAAACAGGTATTGGTGAGGATGTGGTGAAAAAGGAATCCTCTTGTGCTACTGGTGGAAATGCAAAGTGAGGCAGCCACTGTGGAAAACAGCACGTAGGTGGCTTGAAAATTTAAAAATAGAACTACCTGACAACCCAGTAATTGCAGTACTGGGAATTTACCCAAAGAACATAAAAACACCAATTTGAAAGCATATATGCATCCCTATGTTTATGGCAGCATTATTTACAATAGCAAAATTATGGAAGAAACCCAAGCGTCTATCAATTAATGAATGGATTAAAAAAATGGCATATACACAAAGGAATATTCCTCAGCAAATCTTGACACTTGCAACAACATGGATGCATCTAGAAAGTATAATGCAAAGTGTTATGTCTATAAGAGAAAGACAAATAGCATAAGATTTCACTCGAGTGGAATTTAAGAAATAAAATAAACAAAAAAATACTCTTAAACACAGAGAATAAATTGTGGTTACCATCCTGAAGGTGGATGGGGGACTGGTCAAATAGGTGAAGGTGATCACTTACCATAATGAACACCAAATGGTACATAGAATTGATGAATCACTGTATTGTACACTTTAATACAGTGATTAAGCATTTAATATAATGCTACATTAACTACACTGGAATCAAAATTGTAAAAAAGAATACACTTATGATGAGCACTGAGTAATGTATAGAATTGATGAATTACTCTACAGTACATGTTAAACTGATAGAACACTGTACATGAATTATACTGAAATTTAGATAAAATGTTTACTTTTGATGAAACTCCGTTTATTTATTTTTTGTTTTCTTCTCATAGTTTCATAGCTCTAGCTCTTGCATTTAGGCTTTGATGCATATTGAGTAAATTACTGTATATGGTGTGAGAAAGGGGAACATTCTTTGCATATTCAGTTGTGTCAGCCATTTTTGTTGAAAAGATTCTTGTTTTCCCACTGAATGGTCTTGGCACCAGTCTGTTGCAAACCAATTGACCACAGATGTGCAAGTGTTCTATTCCACTAATCTGTATACGCTTGTGCCAGTATGACACTCTCTTGGTTACTCAAGGTTTGAAGTTAATTTCGAAATAGGGAAATGTTGAGTCTTCTAACTACAATTCTTTCAAATTTATTTTTACTATTCTCGGGGTCTTGAAATCCCATAAGCATTATAGAATCAAATTGCTAATTTCTATAAATAAATCAGCTGAAACTTTGATGTGGACTGTGTTGCATCTGTAGATTCATTTTAGGAGTACAGCCATCATAAAAAAATATTAAGTGTCTTGATCCACGAGCATGGGATTTTTCCAATTATTACATCTTCCTTAGTATTTCCCCATTTGTAAGTTTTGTAAAATTAATTCTTAATTCTCTTGTAAAGTTTATTCTTAAATAATTTATTATTTTCTACACTATCACAAACAGATTTTTAATTTAATTTTTGGGGTACTATTTCCAAGTAGACAGAAGTACAAATGATGTTTATATATTGGTCATGTATACTGCAAACTTAACTGAACTTGTTTTATTAGTTCTAATTATTTTAGTTCGATTGTTTGTCTTGTTATTATTGTAATTCATTTTAGTGCAATATTTAGGATTTTTTATATATTAGATGATGTCTTCTGCAAATAGAGATAATCTTACTTCTTCCTTTCCAACCTGGATATCTTTTATTTCTTTTGCTTGTCTCACTGCCCTTAAACCTCCAGTAAAATGTTGAATAAAAGCCACGTGAGACAACATCCTTATGTTTTTCTGATGTTAAGGTAAACATACCCAGTTTTTCATCATTAAATGTCTTATTAGTTGTGGTTTTTCAATAGATGGCCTTTGTCAAGTTAGAGATATCCCCTTCTATTCCTAGTATGTTGAGTGCTTTTACTATCAAAAGATATTAGATTCTGTCAAATGTATTTTCTACATCTATTGAGAGAACTATGTAATTTTTGTTTATTGTATTACTGTAATATATAATATTCATTTATTTTCAAATGTTGAGACTGCCTTACATCCCCAGGATAAATCCCATTGGTCATGTTGTGTTTTTCCTTTTTTTTCCCCCTGGGTTTGATTTGTCAATAGTTTAAGGGGTTTGTCTGTATTCATAGGGATATTTATGTTTTCTTTTTCTTTTCTTGTGATGTATCTTTGATTTTGATATCACAGTAACACTGGCCTCAAAGATGAGTTGGGAAGTATTCCCTCCTCTTCCAATTTTTTAGAAAAGCTTGTGAATAATTGCCTTTATTCTTCTTGAAATATTAGGTAGAATTCAGTGGTTAAGTCACATGGGCTTTTTTGGTGGATTTTTAAAAAATTACTTAATCTCTTCACATGCTATGTAAGTCAAGTCCAAATTTCTATTACCCCCCGCAGAGTCAGTTTTGGTAATCTGTGGATTTCTAGGAATTTTCCCATTTCATTTAAATTATCTATTTTGTTGGCATACAAAATACATATTTATATAAATACATTTTATATAGGATTCTTCCAAAATTCATTTTACTTTTTCAGGATCAGCAGTTAAGCCCTTTCTTTCATTTCTGATTCCTTTAATTTAATTTGTATCTTTTTCTTCTTGGGCAATCTAGATAAAGATTTATTAATTTTAACAACCTTTTCAAAGAACCAACTTTTTGGTTTCATTGATTTTTCTCTATTGTTTGCCTATTCCCTATTTTCTTAATTTCTGCTCTAATCTCTATTATTTTATTTTTCCTGATCACTTGTAGGTTTAGGTATCAGTGTTCAAAAGTGAAAGTTTAGGTAACTGATTTGCAATCTTTCTTTCATCTTAATATAGGCATTTACTAATATAAATCTACCTCTATTATGTTAGTTTCATCCAATAAATTTTAATATGTTGTCTTCATTTTTATTTATTGCATAGTATTTTCTTATTTCCTTTTTGATTTCTTGATCCATTGGACATTTAGGAGCGTGCTGTTTAATTTCCAAATATTTATGAGTTCCGCAGTTTTTCCAGCTATCAGTTTCTAATTTCATTCCATTGTGGCCAGAGAACATACTTTGTATTATTTGTATCCTTTTAAAGTCATTGAGCTTCATTTTATGACTTAGCATATGGTCTATCCTGGAGAATGTTTTGTATGCACTTGAGAAGAATGCATATTCTGCTTTTGTTGGGTGAAGTGTTCGAAAAATGTCAGTTCTGGTTGGTTTTTAGTGTGGTTCAAGTTTTCTATGTATTTGCTGATCTGTCTAGATTTTCTACCCATTACTGAAAACAGGATATTCAAGTCTCTATTATTGTTGAATTACCTACTTCTCTTGTTTTTACTTCATGTTATTGAGTGCATATATGTTTATAATCATTTTATCCTTATGAATTGACCTTTTTACCAATATAGTCCTGTTTCTTTACATTCTCATATGTTTTTTGAAACTGGAAATTTTATATAATATATTAGTTGCAACTCTGAATATTATCCCACCCCTTACCATTTGGCTTGTTATTATTATTTGTTTGTTTGTCTAGTGACTTCTTGGGTTATTTTAGTGAACTTAATCTCCCCCTACCCTTAAGTGTCAGCCTGTGATGTTGTTCCTCAGGGTAGTACAAATTCAGGTATGCCCAGTCACACTGAGATGACAGTAGTACTAGTAGGACTCTTTTCATCTATTTCCCCTGATCATTTCTAAAGATTAAACTTTATCAATTACCAGCTAGCTGATCTATTGTTTTAATAATGCCCTGGGGCATAACTTGTTCTACAAACTAATCCAATCAAATATGACTCATCTGAAGGAACAATTTCTGATAAGCATTTCACTTTGTTCTGATGCCAGGACTTCTCCTCCTTGAATTATTCCCTAGTTCTCTCCTTGAAACAATCTGACCTATAGTTTAGCCTGTAGCTTGAATCTCCTCCCAAATGGCTTCACCACAACCTCCATTATTCTTGAAATTGCCTTTAGCCTGGAATTTCTTCACGTTATTGCAAATGAAGTCAGTTCCTTGGGAAGAAATTAGTAGCTATCTATTTTCTTGGCCTGTTTCTCCTCCTAAGGCAAAATCTCTGAGCCAAAGTTCTGGGTTTAGGGATGGGGACAATGACAGTCTTCTGAGTGACACTGTGCTCTAGGAATTCAGCATTCGGTAGGTGGGAGCAAAAACGCAGGTTTCTCTTGGGTTGCCTCTCTTAGTGGGAAACCACCTGACCAAAGTCAGGACAAAAGTGACCAGGCCCCAATATTTTGCATGCAGGACCCAAGGCAGATTCTGTTCCATGAGTGGGGGCTGAGTAGAAGAAGGGACCTATCCACCTCTCAACTGCACTCACCCAGGTCTCAGCCTCAGTAACAAGCAGCTGGGGGATGAAATAAGAAACAATGATGCTCCACCCCTCCTGAGAAGAAAGTCTCCCTCTGGGACCTGAGAGGAGAGTGTCTGGTGTTCTTGAAAGCAGTAGTGTGGAAAAAAATATCTGCCTCACTGAGCTGAGAACAGGGAGCAAGAGAGAAGTCTTGGTTCAGATATTACAGAACTCTCACCTTTATTACTGAATTTTCATAGAGGTTCTTAAATAGATGTTTCTTTACTCGCTATTTGTCTTTGGAGCCATTTCCAGAGGTTTTCCCTCTTACCTCCTTGTATGGTAGTCATCTCTATCCCCTTCATTCTGTCTGTTTTGTCCTCTTTCTCCTTTGAGAGACAACTAAGGAATTCAGTCAACTTGCTTTACCTTATATCCTCAGCTTTCTAACAAATTCCTTCCAAAATCATGGTTTTATAGGTCATCTGGATTTTTACACTGTTAGGTTGGGAGTGATATTTTCTTTACTTTCTATATCCTAAGTTATAATTTGTTTTTATTTTTCATATTAAGTAGCATTTGTTTAACTCTCCTACTTTGTCGATGGTAAAACTATAATATGTGCAGTTTAGGAGGAATACTGGAAGAAAATAACAAAATCTTCCTAAGCTTTCTATATTTAAACAATATTATTGAGTACAAATATGCCCAGACCTTATTAAAATAATCTATGTTTTTCATTGTCCTTTGAATTTCTAGTGTATTCAGAAATGGGTTATTAATTCAATTGTTCATTTAGCAACCATTTCTATATACAATGCTCTGTACTGTGGTTGTCAGAAAGTAAATATTGAGTCTTATCTTTTAAGAGATGTTACTCTACTAGAAGAAACACATGTAGACCTAAAACTAAAGGACTCAACAGCCTGCACGCCTGCCCTGAAGTCCCATTCCTGTGCCAGACACTACACATTGCCCACACAGAACCAGCTTCCTGAGCTGCCTGGGCAGCAGAGAGGCAAAGGCAGCAAAAGAGAGCAGTCTTCAGTAAGTGGGAAGAGGTACAGACCTGCCCCGGGCCCCACAGGCCTGTGTGTCTGTCCCCAGCACTCCAGCAAGGCTAGAAAAGGAGGAAGAACCTATCCAAGACAAGCAGGGGAGGGGCAGAGAGAAGGAGAGACAGAATTCAAGCAGGCTCCACCATCAGCACAGAGTCCAATGCTGGGATGGAACTCATGAACTGTGAGATCATGACCTGAGCCAAGATCAAGACTTGGAGGCTTAACCAACTGTGCCACCCAGGCACCCCAAAATTGCACTTCTTGTTAGTTCTATGACAACATAAAAAATAAAGTTCAAAATGAAGCGAAAATAAAAACAAAAACAAACAAACAACAACAACAAAACACCGGGGTGGGGGGAGAAACCTATGTTATATACTGTTTTTACATTTTTATCATTTGAACACTAAATTTTTTTCTTGGGTTTAAAAGATAGGTATTCTCATATATGAAGAATGTTGAAGCATATGAACAGTATTTTGTTACCAAGTCCATGATACAATATTTCTTGAAAACCTCTTTCTCTAGTGGCAATTATTACTCACTGTCATGTTTAGTTTCATTATATGTAAAATGTAGATTTTTACATGAATTAATAGTGGTATTTGACAATTTCCTGTCTTTTAGTAACCTCAAAGCATTCCGAAAGTGCCACTTTTTCTATCATTAAAAAAATTTCTCCTCAAGCTAGTTTCTATTTCACTCTCATCTTCCATGGAGTAATATCCTATGACACAGGATGATGGAAACTTAATTCTCTCAGGCACATAACTGTTCCAGTCCATGGAAAATAACAGCAATAAGATGTAGAATTCATCTAAAAGGTGTAATTACACATTAAATGATGCAGTTTATGCTGGACATCTGCAGTGTATCATTGTAATTAATCAAGAATGGGTAAGTGTAAAAATATTAAGAGAATAAGCATTTCTGTCTCTTGCATTTTTCCCTCCACTTAAATAGAAAACAAACAGCCTGAAAGAATGAGAAAATTATAAAAAGGTTTATGAAGGAAAATCTTGAATCTTCATTGTTCTTATACATAAATAATTCTCAGGAGAATTGATTCTAGGTCCAATTGATCCAAAATTGGTCCAAAATGGAAGCAGTAAAAAAGGGAGAAAATGGTGGAAAGAGGAAATAGAATAAAAGAATGGAGGAAAGAGGCACTTTGGGGAAGTTTCAGGCTGCTGGTCCAAAGTTAAATGATCAAACATAATTCTAACCCTTTTTGTCTACCCAGGTAGTTCTAGGAAAAACTATTAGGGATCCAGAGAAAACAATCCAATATAAATAAATAAATCAATGTAAAAAATATTTTTCAGATTTTTGAGGGGGCTAAAGTAAATAAATATAAATTTCAACACTCTTCAGTTACTAGAAAAACCTATTTATATTATTTTATCAACCGAGTCATTGTCAATAACTAAAACAAGTGTTTCTTATTCTGCTCAGAGACTATTTATTTAAATCTGCAAGCACATAGTAGGTGCCAAATGAATTTTTTGCTAAGAGACCAATTATATATCACAAAAGTATTTTTATTTGATATTTAATATCATCCAGCACTTCAAGGGGTTTTATTACTACAAAGATAGCGTTTGTTTACTGTATGAAATTAATCCAAAATAGAAAATGTTATAGTGATTTTTTCAGTTTTATATACTCCTAAATACAGAATGCAATTAGAAAATTACAAAAACAAGCAATTAATGCCATTGCCAGAATGAGTTCATTCCATAGAGCAATGCATGTTTCTTAGAGATATTTTTTTCACAGAAGAGTGGGGAATAGATGGATCATAGGCAGACTGCAACATATTTCCCCAAACTTTTCTTGTGCTTTCTAATTCTCCGCAAAACTTTTTGTTTTCATGTTATTGTATCTGGTCTTTATCACCAACAAGCACTGCCATGATTACCAGTTAAAACTCCCTGTCTCATCCAGTTCCTGCCTTGTCTTTACTATCCAGCTAAAGTCTTCCCTCCCTCAGGAAGTCCTTCCCTCCAGCACTCAGCTTGCAGCAAACTCTTTCCTCTGAACTTTTGTAGTAGAGATGACACTCACCATACACTTACCATTCTTTGTATTTTGACATTGTTGGCTAAGTTTGCTGTGCACACGCTTGACCATTCTGATTAGATTGATTAGAAGACTAAAAACAATCACAGAGGTGTTCAACCTTGTTTTGTACGAAAATGGAAACTGAGGCCCATCCAGAGAGATTAAGCAGATAGCCCAAACTCATAGCTTTACAGAGCAGGAATAAAAACCTCTCATTTCCCATTGCTTCTGCTTTGTTACTGCATACCTAGTGTGTATGTGTCTTTGCATCTGTCTTCATGTCCACGTGCTAAGCCTGGTGCCTTGTATATATTCTAGGTTTTTTGTTGTTGTTGTTGTTCTTTTGTTGCAAACTTGATATAAAATATGCATCTTACTAGAGATTTTAAAAATACTTGCTCAATGATTTGATAGAGAGCTGTTTGCGCTAAAGCACTCTCACATGATGAACACATAGTTGTTTTTTCAAGGCTTTATGGCAACGGCCCATCCATATATTTTGACAGTCTCACCACAACTGATTTATTTGACAAAACAAATTCTGTGTCAAAACAAATAGAAAAGGGGGCAAGAAGCTTAGAAAATTGATATAATTTACAATTTTTTATTTTTTTATTTATTTTTTAATATTTTTTATGTCTTTATTTTATTTTGAGAAAGAGAGACAGAGTGTGAGCAGGGGAGGGACAGAGAGAGAGGGAGATACAGAATCTGAAGCAGGCTTCAGGCTCTGAGCTGTTAGCACAGAGGGCTTGAACGCAACGGACCATGAGATCATGACCTGAGTTGAAGTCGGATGCTTAACAAACTGAGCCACCCAGGCGCCCCAATTTACAATTTTTTAAAAGAGATAAAGGCATATTTTTATAACTTCATGCCATCCCTCTCTACCACACACAACAAAAGAACTGGAGACATACACACTTACACTCTACTTAAAACTGTAGCACAAGTAAATGCATACAGAAGCCCCTCGAGTATATGGGGAACAGGGGGAAAGGTAAGGGATACTAGCAAAAAAGAGTTCACTGCTCTACAATAAGGTTGTTTATTTGAATCTGTATCCAAAGAAAAAAAGGTGTTTCCTTTTAAATATTCACAAGATGTTCTGACATTTTGAGCCAAAAAGGGAGACCTTTAACAGATGCTGGGCCAGAGACAGGACCTCTACCCTCACACCTGCCCTTCACCCTCCACTAGTTGCTCCTTCTTTCAGTAATGCATAACTGAGGAGAGTATTGTGTCCCAAGTGCTAGAAAACAGAATGCCCAAATTCCCACCATTTGCCACTACCTTTAATGAAAGTCAAACTTCATTAAGTCTAGACACTTTGCAGTTCCCTCGTAATGAGGCATTTGTTTTTTTCCTACCACAAGTCTTTAACCTGAAGTCTTTGGCCAACTTGCATAGGAGAGTCAGGAACTTGAGCAGACAGCTCCTGAGGTTGGATCTTCACCCCATAGCTACCAGCGAAAGGCTTGAGGCATCCGCCATCACCTGGGCAGAGAATGAAAGGGTACGCAGAAGAGATGGTTTAAGTTTGACAAAAAAGTTGAAACTTATTAAAGTTGTTAGAGCGACGTCAGACTCTGAATGTGCCCCAGTTGCCCTCCACTGGTTGCAGCTGTGCCTCGTCTCTCACTCCTCATAGTCTGTGCCAGTTTTCATACCACCTGACCTCATGGCATGACCTCCAGCCTTACAATTTACTTGTCTCTTTCCACATGGGTATTGGGTAGAATCTTAAGACCAAGGATTCCCATTTCGTTTTCCACTCTCTGTGCACAAGAAAGGGTTAAAATTGCTTCCATGCTAGTAGAATATCTGTCTTAAAGACCAGGACGTAATGGAGAAAGCCTTTTTGGATATGGAATCCTTCACACTCAACCCCTACAGCAGCCCTAGTTTCCAGGATATGTTTTGATTTCTTGACTCCCTTTAGTTATGACTTGTTTGTCCTCTCTGAGAGCAATGATTCTGTCTTTGAGTTTGTCCTACTATCTGGGTTACACAGTAATGGTAATAAAAATAATAGTGATGGTAATTAACATGTATTGAGGACTTTCTAAAAGCTAGATACTAAGCACATTCTTTTTTTACACATATTAACTGATCAGTCCCTGTATTAGTCAGGGTCTTCGAGGTATATACCTCCTACTGGTTCTGTTTCATAGTATGTATATTATGAAAAAATAGGTCATGTGATTATGGAGTCTGAGAAGTCCTGCAGTGTGCTGTCTGCAAGCTAGAGACCCAAGGGAATCAGTGGTGTAATTCCGGTGGAGTCCAAAGGCCTGAGATACAGGAGAGCTGATGGTATAAATCCCAGTCTGAGGGCAGGAAACGATGAGATGCCATGGCTCAGCTAAAGCAGTGAGGCAGGAGAAAAGGGACAAATCCTTCTTCTGTCTTTCATTCTAGTCAGGCCCTCAGTGGGATTGGATGATGCCCACACACATTGAGAAAGACAATCTACTGAGTCTACCAATCCTAATGCTAATGTTATCCAGTAATATCCTCACAGGCATAACCAGAAATATTGTCTAATCTTGGCACCCTATGGCAGGATTCAAACTCCATATGTCTCTAGAAAATGTAGTCTGAGCTGTGAGGCTTAGCTGCCTCTTGCAGTGTACATTTTGTGATACCAATGGTAATAAATGACAATATATTTTTAAATGAGTTAAATTGATGCTCTAGCGTACATGATTTACACTCTCTCTCCTGGTTCCTCTGAATAGGAGCATCCACATCGAGGTGGCTACCTGGAGCTGGAAGAATGAGCTATAGCTATGGAACATTAGGGATTTTTTTTTTGTTAAATCTCAATCATTTATCTATTAACAATCTCTATATATTTGAATATTTGCAATTATAATTATAATCTGAGTCTACTCCAAAGTATAACTGGAGTTCTTTCTTCTCAATGTTATTCTATAGAAAGGAATACACTCTTTACCTACAAGTAGAAAACCTGAAATTTAATTATAGGAAAAGAGGATAAAAATGCAAACTTGTTTCTCCCCCCTCCCTTTGAACTTCATCTTCCTTTACTATGGAGACAAAAGATTATTAGAAAACTTTTCATGTGAAAAACTTACTGGCTTTAATATTTCATAAATTTGAATGTTCTGAATTTTTATGGCTTGGTTGTTGTTAGGGAAGTGCTTACTTTTGTGTTTGTTTTTCTGAGAGAATTTAGAAGAAGGAAATACTTTAATTTATTGTGTTGTAACAGTTCCTAAGCATTTTAATTTATTCTTTAGACCCCATTATTGTGAAGTTGGAGGTCTTATTATTTTAGGGACATATTTCAGCTTCCCTATTTTTCTCTCCTGGCATCTTCTAAAGCTTCCAGAGTTAACTTTAATACTGCATTCCTTAAATTCAGTGAAAATTATTTAATTCTTGGTTATCCCCTCTAGGAACCAATTTAGTAACCAAATGTACATGTTTTCACTTCCACTACCTCATTTATCTGGAATTGTCAGGGGAAAAAAAAGCTAAATAAGAATATTCCCAGAAACTTTAAGCTTACTAATTTAAATATTTAGATTTGAAAAATACATATGGTTGACAAATATTTTCTTGCCTTAAGAAAGATATTTGAAGCACAATCCTACCACTTTGGGTTTCTTGGTTTCAGTAAAGGGAAATATGGAGTGCTGAAATAATACAATTAATAATACAACTGTGATCTCATTGATAAGGTTTCTCCTTCTCACGTTAAATTCGACAAAATTTATTCAACAAACTTATTTAATGAACACCTACATCAGATCCTATAGAAGTTGCTACAACTACAGAAATGAATAAAACAATCCATGTAAATGTCACTCAGATCAAAACATCACCAGCATTCAGAAACACCCCTCATGTTTTTTTTCCAATCATTAGCCTTGCCTTCTTCCCAAAGGTAACTACTCTTTTGACTTCTTGTCTTTTTCTCCAACATTTTATTTGTGAAATTCATTTGTTTTGTTTGGTTTTACAACAGTTTCTATTGTAAAGTATTAGACATAGGGATATATCAAATATTATTTATCCATTCTACTGTTCATGGCTATTTTTAGTTTGGAGTTATGTGAATAATGCTTCTCTGATCATTCTTGGATATACCTCTTGGTAAACTTATATATACATTTTTGCTAGGTATGTGCCTAAGAATAGAAACACCATGTATGAGGATAAATGTATGCTCAACTTTAATACAAACAGCCAATGAGCATTCCCAAGTTTCTGTATTAATTTATTATCTCACCAACATAACAATTTCTGTTGCTCCACATCTTCTATAATATTTATAATTGTCATCTGAACATGTAGTCATTCTGTTGTGTAACTCATGAGGTTTTAATTTGTATTTGTCTGATGAGTAAAGAGGTCAACACCTTTGGCTATAATTTTTGGCCATTTAGTTACTCTCTTTATAGTTATTTTATTTTATTTTATTTTATGTTTTTTAGAGAGAGCAAGAGAGAAAAAGAGAGAGAGCAAGTTGGGGAGGAGCAGAGAGAGAGGGAGAGAATCTCAAGCAGGCTCCGTGCCCACCACAGAGCTTGATGCTGGGCTCAGTCTCACAACCATGAGATCATGACCTGAGCTGAAATCAAGAGTTGGATGCTTAACTACTGAGCCACCAGGTGCTCTTATTTTCTTTTTCTCTTTTAGTTCTTAATCAGACATGTAACTAAATTTTCTATTGGCCTGCCAGAGTCTTATTAAAAAATTCCTTAAATATTTTTCATTAGAAACTCATTGTTGGTTACATATGTTGTAAATACTTTTCTCTACTGTCTCACTCCTAGTAGTCTTTTGATGAACAAAAATTTCTAATTTCAATGTGTTCCTTTTTGTCAATCTTTTTCTTTATGACCAACAATTTTTTCATCTGATTTAGGAAATATATTCATACCCAGTGTTAACAAAGATTTTCTCCTGCGTAATTTTTTAGAATTCTGTTGTTTTATATTTAGATCTTGAATCCACTGTTTTTATTTTTTTGTGAGATGGGTGAAGTAGGGGTTAAATTTTTATTTTCCATTTTGCCTATGAATTTATTGACAAAACCACCATTTCCCAAAGCTCTGCAATGTTACTTTTGTCATCATTAGTTATTGAATTATGGCTTCATGTAACGACATCAATAAACACCAGAGAAATACTAGTAAGCCCAAGAAATAAGTTGCAGAAGAACATATAGACTGTGAATTTGTTTAAATATAGATTAAAGCTTGTTATGAATAAGTGATAAACATTAACTTGTTTGGGGTTGCAACTCTAATGAACCTATAAAGAAAGTGAAGGTAGTAATAAAATATTCAGGACTGCATTAATTCAGAGCGGGGATAGGAAAGGGTAGTATTATTAGGGGGCACAAAGGAGACTTTAAAAGATGTTGTAAGTATTCATTTTATCATGATTGTTTCTATACATTACCAATGGTGATAAATAGTTTTGTTAACTATTTAATGTTTGCGGAAATAAAAAAATTAAACAGTGATTAGCTAATTACCCAATGGCAACACTACAGTTACAGATTCAGCTTCTCCCTCTGGCAACTAGGTCCCTCTTTATCCTTTTTCATACTCTGCCCTTTAGGATTCCTCTTAGTTTCTTATAGCTCAGCTATACATTTCAGAAGGTGTTTGTTATGCTTTGTCTAGCATTTCTAAGTTTTTTGTTGAGAGGCTTTCTAAGATTCCTGTATTTCCATATTGCAGGAAACTAAAGCCCTCCCGCTCACTCCCTCTACCTCTCTCTGCTACCCCATCCCACTGCAACTGTTCTTGTCAAAGATAAAATGTCTTCCACATTAGTCAGTCTTACAGATATTTTCTTTCTCTTCATTTAATACAGTGGACAACTTCCTGTATCTTGGTGTATTTTCTTTGCTGATACGAAACCACAATCTCTGAATTCTTATACTACTTTGCTGGACTCCTTTTATTAGCCTCATTCCCTGGCTCCTTCTCTTCTGCTGCTACTTCAATATCAGAAGCTCCAGGGCTCAATGCTGGACTCTTTTTTCTACCTACGCTTCTTTTCCTACAAGATTTCATCAGTCCCATTGCTTTAACTTGCCCAGTGTTTCCTAAATTTATACCTTCCACTCTTGTTTCCATTTTAGGATATGATTTCTATTTCTATATCCAGTTGCTTTACTTGACATCCTGTTTGGGTATCTATAATAGACATCTCAAATTAGCATTTCATTTATTTATTAAAATGTTTGTTTATTTTTTATTTATTTATTAAAGAGAAAAAAATGTGCTTGCAGGGGAGGGACAGAGGGAGAGAGAGAGAATCCCAAGCAGGCTTTGCACTGTCAGTGCAGAGCCCAACACAGGGCTTGATCCCATGAACCATGCATGAGATCATGACCTGAGCTGAAACCAAGAGTCAGATGTTTAACCCACCCAGCCATCCAAAGTGTCCCTCAAATTAGCATTTTTAAACATAGTTCTTGATTTTCTTCATCCCTCTTCCTTAAGCCATTTGGTATCAGTGGGAGTGAATTCAGCTGCAAATCAAAGTAACAGTGGCCTTTTAAAAACTACAACCTTTGTTTCTCTTTTATATGGCAAAGGTCTGAAGGTCCACATTCAGAGTTGCTATGAAGGCTCCTTGGTCATCAGGTTTCTTTTTATGTTTCTGATTCACTGTCTTAGCAGGTGCTTCCATCTTTCAGATAATTTCAGTATCCTTGGTTGTCTTGGCATGCTGCCCATCCTGCCAAAGTTTCAGGAGAGAAGTTAGGGGAAAGATAACAGGGTGAAAAGGGCACATCACTCAGATTGAAGCAACCTTTCCAAAGTCTTACACAATATTTCCAAATATATCCCTTTGGCCAAAGGGCACACACCTAGCTGCAAGGAAGGTAATGGAAAATGTATTGTAGCTGGACCTGTGTCCATCTTTAATAAAATTTGAATTGTGTTACCAAGAAGAAAGGGGAAAACTGGTACTTTGTGGCAAGTAGAGGTTTCCTACTCACTATTTTTCCTTCAGTCCTTGCCATCTCAGTAAACAGAACTATCATCCACCTATCGATTCAAAGAAAAACCGTAGAGCCATTCTTGATTCCTTCCCATGTCCTATCAGATAGTCCTCTTAGTTCTATTACCAAAATATCGTCTTGAATCTATCATCTTTTCTCCTTCTATTCTTTTGTTCACTTAATATAAACCATTCTCATTTCTTGGGTAGATATATTATTGCAGTGGCCTCCTGTAGGCCTTTTCTTCTGCCAGTTTGAATACCCATCATCCTTATAGCAGTCAGCCTCCCTGAGCATCCTATACCACACTTATTTTTTGTTCACCTTTTCTAGCCACAAAAGCTTCATACACATTAAGTTCTTTCCACTTCCGAACTTTGTGCCAGCTCCTTCTACCTGTTTCAGGTTTTGTTTGTTTTCTCTATGGTCTGTCTCCCACCACTGAAACAGAGGTGTCATGAAGACAGTGCCTTGTTGGAACTCTCCACCCATTTCACTCACACCTGGAACAGGATCTTCCTGAACCCTGGTAGTGCTCAATATTGTTGAATGAACAAATGCACCTTTTTGTGAGGTTATGAAGGTTTTTTAAATTACTTCTTATTATGGTTTGCACTATATTCTAAACATTCTGAATATTCTATATCAAACATGATTGCTTTAGAATGTTAAAAAATGTCTTTTAGTGACATTAAATAATTTATAATATATAATTATGAAGTCTGAAGTTAACTAGTTAAAGTTTACTAATATTTTGCACCAGCACTTATAATATGTAAGAAACGGGCTAGGAACATCCGGTAGCAAACAAATTAGGCACTCATTATAACCTCAAGGAGTTCACAGTCCAAAATGGGAACTAAGAGAAAACTACATTTTCTGTATGTTAACTCAGACTTTGGTAAGCATTAACAAAGATACATAAACTAGATGTGAGTTATTACTATAAATGCTATATAACACACTTTATGTGGCTAGTATATTATACTAGATACAATCATGCCCTTCCATGTAGTTGCTATGTAAACCAATTCATGTAGTCACTTTTTCTCACAGTAAAAAGTTCCTTCCATCCTGATTCATCTCTTTTGTCATTACTTACTCCAAAAACAAATCCCAAAACAAAAAATAACAAAAGAACCAACAAAAACAAACGAAACAATTAATAAAGAAAACCACCCTCTCTGAAGCAAGTTTCCAAGCATTTCTGCCATTACTGTCCAGGTATTGGGGAAGTTGTGTTCCAATACTCTGTCTAATTTAGGGATGCTACCTAGCTTACTTCAGAGAAAGTGAGCAGTAAGTGATATATGCTGATTAATCTGCCTTTTTACAGGGTAGCAGCCTCAGTAAAAGACAGCTTTAGAAAATCAAAGCAGGAAAACCTTAAGGACTCCAAAGTGCTCTAAAGATAAGGCATAAGTGAATTAAACAAGGAAACATTTAATAGCTTTAGTTTATCTTCATGATATTGAAAGATGTTTAGTAAGCTGTTTATTTATAAGAACCAAGACTAATATCATATTAAGCATTGCAAAATTTAGTAATGTTATGGTGCTATTTTAAATTAGCTTTGATGTTTCTTTCATCTTTTATTTTCCTAGTTACTTCCTGACAGGTATTTGTAGCTATAGTTTATTAATATGAAGCATTTCAGAATTCTAGGTATAAACTACTTCATAAGAATAGATTCCATTTATTGTGAAACACCATACTATGCAAATATTAAAATATAGTTAATATCTTATTTTTTCTGTATCCGTTATAAAGCCTGATTCTGGTTGGGTGCTTCTTAAGCATTTAATACATATTTATTTATTCTACTGTAATGTTGAGAAAACACTGTATTGAGAACTATAAACAAAAATGTTATCTTAACTCTCCCTTATTAGATGGAATAGCCTGGTTGGTTTACACAGACTATATAACTGCTAAGGTTTCCCCAGCTGTAAATCCTTTAGTTTTCTTTCTTTCTTTCTCTCTCTTTCTCTCCCTCCCTCTCCCCCTTCCCTCCTACTTCCTTCCTTCCTTCCTTTCTTTATTTATGAGCACAGTTTCCTATTTTTTGTATATTCATGAATTCAACAAGTATTTGTTGAGTGCCTACTGCTAGAGTACCAGCCACTGTTTCATTTACTGGGACTCATCAGTGAAGGAGATGAGAACAAGCAGTGAACAGACAGGTCTTTGCATTCTTGTGGGCTTGAGTTTGTAGCCCCTTGAGGGAAGACTGCTTCATCACTCATATGTTCTTCCATGGGGCCTAGAGGAGGGCATTTATAATGTTGATACTTTAAGGGAAAAGAAGCTTAATGAACGTAGGAAAGGAAGAAAGAAAGAAAGAAAGAAAGAAAGAGGAAAAAGAAAGAAGATAGGAAGGAAGGAAGAAAGAAAGAAAACAAAGAAAGAAAACAGAAAAAAAAGGGGAGGGAAGGAAGGAAGGAAGGAAGGAAAGAAAGAATGATGAAGTGAACTTTTGACCCCTTCAGGTTTGGAAAAAGCAGCCCTGTCCTTGATGAATGGTAATTAAAGGAACACTGGATGGATGGCCTCAGAGAGCTTGAACCAAGGGGACAAAAGGTAGGTGATCATAGGCAGTTTGTTTTTTCATGTGTTAATCTTTCTTCTATAGAAATTTCATTTTCACAAATTATACATCAGCATCCCTAACAGCCTTCAGTATTCTGAATTCAGACCTTCATAATCAGCTGACAAACATTTCAAACTGTCACAAACAGGAACTCTTCTTAGGCTATGGTTCAATTTCAGTAACATCACCATTTCTGTGCAGCAGTACTTGTAATTATTTTAATATCATTGCACTTTGTCCTTATCATTTTATGAAAAATATGAAAACCAGAAACAAATGCGCTGGCTCAGCTTACTAGAAACATGACTCTTATAAACCTAATTAATAGGTTTTAGAGAACGGTTAAAAAAATCATATTGTAACCTGATTCTCATGAGATTTAAACATGTCTACTATGCATTTGATTGTCAAATTAAAACAAAAAAATTAAGAAGATGTATGTAATATTCAAATTTTTATCATTTAAAACCAGATCTAACAAAAAAGAGGTAGTTTTTTCCCCCTTAAACTCTCTGGGAAGACAGACTCACTATGTTTGATTATTAGTTGACACTGCACATGAGACTTTTCAAACACTTTTTCGGAAATGCATTAGGTATGAAAGTAGACCCACAAATGGGGTATCTGGTAGCTAGTTGTTTGTGGTAGTCCCACTTCTCACCAAAAGTATCCCACCCCTTTATCTCTTCCTTTTCTTTTTTTTTTTTTTCCCTGTCACCCTTATTGTTCCTCTCTGCATTTTTTTTTCTTTACTCACTCATACATTAGGCCTGCTAGTGACACCTAAAGTTGCCCTCAGGCAATGTACACCTGAGGGTAGAGCTAGAGGACCTGGAGTGGGTTGACCTCTGCTGTGGATCGTAAATATACAGAAGTTCTGGAACCTGTATGCTTTTTCTCTCATTTGTAGAAAGCTCAGAGACTTGAGATTTGTTAACTTGAGATAGCCTGACTTGCATAGCATGGCATCCTGGGAAATGCGTACGTGTGCTTGCTCTGAATTAGAAACTTGTTCATCCACATAACCTTGTGTGAGTTCCTTAGCTACATAGAAAGTCAGTTTCCTCATTTATAAAATGTGTGTGTGATCAGTCAATATTATTTTGAAGATTGTGAAGCCATGTTACATGAAGCATCAGGTATAGCAGGCATTCAGTAAATATTGTTATACTAATTATACTGTATTGGAGCAAATTACTGGTAGGTTTAAAACATGGATACAGTCTAATGAAAGTAAAGGTTCTCCCTTCATAAAACCTAAGTATTAAAAGCAAGAATAACTGCCTTTCTGTGTATTTTCCTGGTCCTTAAGAAAGCATTAGTCAGTTTCTAAGTGTACAAAAGGTAGGTGATCATAGGCAGTACAACAATGGAGTCTTGGGAATCTGTGACAAATACTAAAATAATTAAAACAATGAATAAGTTAATTGTTAAAGCACATCTCTTTCTTAAAAGTAAACCTGGGTGGCTCATTCGATTGGGCATCCAACTCTTGACTTTGTCTCAGGTCATGATCCCAGGGTCATGAAATCAAGCCCCGAAATGGGCTCTGTGCTGAGCCTGGAGACTGCTTGGAATTCTCCTTCTCTATCTATCTCCCTCTGCCCCTATCCCCTACTCATACTCGCTCACTCACCCTCTCTCTCTCCCTCTCTCTCCCTTTCAGATAAAAAAAAGTAAGACAATGTATGTTATACTGTATGTTAACTAATTGGAGTTTAAATAAGAACTTTAAAAGAATAAGGCAATGAACAAGACATTTATAGATTTTCTTATAATCCAAAGATTAAAATTGGTACTAACTCATGACCAGTCTTATATTCTTTACTTAGTGAAACAAGAAAAGTCCCAGAAATAGTAGGATTCAAAGGATTTATATCTGAAAATGAAACAACAATAAGCATTGAATGCCTGCTTCTTTCATTTACCTAGAACTGTGAAAACCTTTAAATATTCCAGGGAACACAAAGGGTGACTGTTAAAACTAACAAAATCCAACAGTCAAGGGAAGAACGTAGATCTTTTCATTTCTTTAATATACATACTTACTGCTTTCTTCAATATATTTTCTTTTCTCTCCCCAAAATTGTCTTTTCCTCGTCTGTCTCGGATAATGACTTGTTTTCCCAATATATCAAAACTCTTCTCTCAACTTTTTTTCATCCTTCCTGATGATTTTTTTTTTCATTTGTAGTCAATCTGTTTGTTCCATACTGTAAGATATAAGGACAATTCAAGAATGTCCTGAGCCTAGTACCAATATTGTCAAACAGATAAAATATGAGTTCTGAAAAGCAAATCCTGTGCATGCAAACCATTGATCATTTAAAAAGCAATGGGCAGGTAGAGAAAAAGTCTGCACCAAGGTTTCTTTCATAAAGGTGATGGATTAGATCAATAAAGGGTAGAGTAAGACGTAAAGATGCAATAAGAGGTTGGATGTAAATTTTGGAAAAAAGTTAATGGCAAGAGCAAATAAAAACTGACAAAGTAACAGGTTTCGGCACAAAGAACAAGGAGTCAAGTTTCAGGGCTACTTGGGAGAAGAGCCTAGAAAGATGGACAATCCTAAGGATAGCTTTGAATGCAGTCTAAGGAGGCTCAGCTCTAGTGAAGGTTTCTGAGATGGGAAAGAGCATAAAATCTCTCAAGAAATTATCTCAGCAATAGCGTGGAGAAGAATTGTAGGAAGAACTATCATTTATTAATACTTGCAAATAATCTAGACCCAAGATTTTATGTGCCCAAAATATGAAATTCATAAAATGGGAAACAATCTTAGTGATAGAATGGAAGGAAGAGGAAAGCAAAAATGTGAGGTCAGGGACACAAAAACTTCTCAAACTAGGGGGCCATGGGGAATGTTGTTGACATTAATAAAGGTAGTGAAGTCAGAAGGAGGAGGTTCAGGGTGGGAAAGGGTGTTAAGGGCAGTGTGAGTCCTTTTGATGCTGAGACATCAACAGAGTAACCAAGTGGACCTGTAGATCTTGGGAGAGTTGTGGTACAAAAAGGATGTAAACTTACATTTTCCTTTTAGTGAACATGAGCTTCTTAGAATCAGTATGGTTTCATCATTGTGAAAATCATAGTAAAGATGAGAGTGAAGGAAGAAATAGGTGGCAGGCATAGATCTTTAGTAACAAATATCATGAAGTACAGAGTCAGCATCGAAGTGAGAAATTGTTGCTTTAGTACTAGATTTAGAAGGATTTGTGAATACCTTCTAACTGAAAGCATTTGTATTCCCCACATAGGGAAACAGTGGCTGCTTAGGGTATCTTTAAAGAAAGGCCAGCTAAGATTCAGCATTTGTTGAGTGAACGCTTGTTCGTAGTTTTTGTTTTTTGTTTTTTTTAAGGTCTGATAATTGATCTAGGGGAAGAAAAAGGAATTTCATGGCCCCCTATTTTCTTTTTTCTTTTTTCTTTGTTTTAGTTTACTTATTTCTTTTTGAGAGAGAGAGATAGAGCATGAGCAGGGGAGGAGCAGAGAGGAAGGGAGAGAGAAAAATATGAAGCAGGCTCTGCACTGTCAGAGCAGAGCCCAACATGGGGCATAATCTCACAAAGTGTGAAATCATGACCTGAGCCGTAATCAAGAGTGAGATGCTTAACTGACTGAGCCACCCAGGAGCCCCTCAGGATCCCCTAATTTCTTTCCTTTTTTATTGTGTTAAAATATACATAATGTAAAATTTACCATTTTAATCATTTTTAAAAGTACAATGAAGTGGCATTTATTACATTGACAGTATTATACAATCATCGCTATTTCCAGAACATTTTTATCAACCCAAACAGAAACTCTGTACTGTTTAACTCCCCATTATTCCTTCATCCCAGCCTCTGATAACCCCAAATCTGTTTCTATGGATTTTCCTGTTTTGGATATTTCATATCAGTGAAATCATACAGTTGCACAATAGGATATTTTCTTTTTTATTTTACTGTGGTAAAAATACTAGACATGAGATCTGTCCTCTTAACAAATTTGGTGTGTGTAATATAGGATTGCTGACCGCATGAACAGCGTGATAGAGCAGATCCCTAGAGCTTATTCATCTGACTTAACTGAAACTTTGTGCCTTTAAGTTAATAACTTCCCATTTCTCCCTTCCCTTAGCCCCAGTAATCACCATCCCAGTGTTCGATTTTATGAATAAGATACCTCCTATAAGTGGAATTATGCAGTAGTTGTCTTTATGTATCTCATGATGCCCCATTTTCTAAGAAAGGTAGTCTGAAAAAAAGGAGAGGTGGGAGAACATTTTAGTTATGATTAAGCTGAGAACACTTATCTAACATATACAAAAAAAGCAAATGAGTAATTATGGTCAGTTATTTCAAAATATCAATGATTGAGTTTGAAAAGTTGTGGACTTTAGCATTTCTGTTTTCAAACAAGATATAATTTCTTTTTTTTAATATAATTTATTGTCAACTTGGCTAACATAAAGTCTGTAAAATGTGCTCTTGGTTTCTGGGGTAGATTCCCATGATTCATGGCTTACATACAACACCAGTGCTCATCCCAACAAGTGCCCTCCTCAATTCCCATCACCCATTTTCCCCTCTTCCCCACCCCTCCTAAACCCTCAGTTTATTCTCTGTATTTAAGAGTCTCTTATGGTTTCCCTCCCTCTGTTTGTAACTATTTTTCCCCTTCCCTTCCCCCATAGTCTTCTGTTGTTTCTCAAGATCCACATATGAGTAAAGATATATGATATCTCTTCTTCTCTGACTTATTTCACTTAGAATAATACCTTCCAGTTCCATCCGCATTGCTGCAAATGGCATGATTTTATTCTTTCTTATTGCCAAGTAGTATTCCATTGTACATATAAACCACATCTTTGTCCATTCATCAGTTGATGGGCATTTAGGCTCTTTCCATAATTTGGCTCTTGTTGAAAGCACTGCTATAAACATTGGGGTACATGTGCCCCTATGAATCAGCACTCCTGTATCATTTGGAGAATTCCTAGTAGTGCTATTGCTGGGTCATAGGGTAGTCCTATTTTTAATTTTTTTTGAGGAACCTCCACACTGTTTCTCAGAGCAGATGCATCAGTTTGCATTCCCACCAACAGTGCAAGAGGGGTCCCATTTCTCCACTTCCTCACCAGCATCTACAGTTTCCTCAGTTGTTCATTTTAGCTACTCTGACTGGTGTGAGGTGGTATCTCAGTGTGGTTTTGATTTGTATTTCCATGGTGATCAGTGATGTTGAGCATCTTTTCTTGTGTCTGTTGGCCATCTGGATGTCTTCTTTGGAAAAGTGTCTATTCATGTCTTCTGCCCATTTTTTCACTGGATTGTTTGTTTTTCAGATATTGAGTTTGGTAAATTCTTTATAGATCTTGGATACTAACCCTTTATCCAATATGTCATTTGAAAATATCTTTTTCCATTCTGTCCATTGCCTTTTGGTTTTGTTGATTGTTTCCTTTGCAGTGCATAAGCTTTTTATTTTGATGAGGTCCCAGTAGTTCATTTTTGCTTTTAATTTCCTTGCCTTTGGAGATGTATCGAGCAAGAGATTGCTGTGACTGATGTCAAAGAGGTTGCCTGCTTTCTCCTCTAGGGTTTTGATAGTTTCCTGCCTCACATTTAGGTCTTTCATCCATTTTGAGTTTATAAGCAAGATATAATTTTTATAGTAAAACTATAAAATATCACTACATAAAAAAGTAAAAATGAATTTATCTGATGGGTATTTAACTGTACCTTAACAACACCATTGTTATTGCCTTGGGAGTATAATTAGAAAATATCTACATATGAAGATAGTAAAATTATAGTTGATAATAGAATGAGTCAGAATTTACCAACATTTCAAAACTATAGGTGCCTTTTCAAATCTTATTTTTTAAAAGTCCTCAATAATATTTTTTTAAAAAAGAGTAATTTTCATGGAACAGAAGTACGTAAAATAATGGATACCCTTTAAGATTTCATAGTTTTCAAATGTCTGATGAGTATTAGAGGAGAAATTGATCCTTGCTTATATTTTCTCACAAAATGTGAAGGGAAAGTCGTGGTGAGTATTTTAAATTAAGAGGGCATGACTAGCTGTGGTAACCATGTTGTTGAATTTCTTCAAATTTTGCTTTTTAATGTATCTTTAAAATATAGTATTTTTTAATACCTACTCTTGGCAATTTCAATAAGACATTCACTGCAATAGAAAAAAGTAAAACCGAGTAGAACAGTACATTAAATTCTTTGGTCTTTGTTAATCTCATCTGTGGGAAGCCTGATGGTTGAGATCAGAAAGTAGGAAGTTACATGTCAATCATTCAGTGTATTCTGGCCCTGCACTCTCTGATTTAAAGAAATTTTGGGGGGTACCTGGGGTGGTTCAGTCAGTTAAGTGTCCGACACTTAATTTCAGCTCAGGTCATGATCTCATGATTCATGGGTTCAAGCCCCATTTTGGGCCCTGTGCTGACAGCGTGGAGCTTGCTTGGGATCCTCCTTCCCTCTCTGCTCCTCCCCCACTCTTTCACTCTCCCTCCAAATAAATTTTAAAAAATAATAACCTTTAAAGAAATTTTGGAATGACGCAGCATCAGCCTTTTTCTTCTAAAATTTAAGAGTATTTGATATATAGAAAGGAATGGCAAAGTATAAATCAGCTGGTTTAAACCTTTTGCTTACTAATGACTGATTTCCCTTGTTTGCTTGACTTCTAAAGACAGTTGCTATCTGTATAGTGTGTGGAAAAACAAATGAAAAAATCCCAACCTAAAGGCACCTGATAAGTGTTAGGACTTCGTGTAACTTACTGAAGGAGGGACTTCAGACAGAGCTTTATACTTACCCAGTTTAAATAATGATAGTCAATAAGAACATATTTTTTGGGATGCCTGGGTGGCTCAGTCGGTTGAGCATCTGACTTCAGCTCAGGTCATGGTCTCACAGTTCATGAGTTCGAGCCCCACATCAGGCTCTGTGCTAACAAACAGCTCAAAGCCTGGAGTCTGCCTCAGATTTCATGTCTCCATCTCTCTCTGCCCCTCCCCTGCTCATGATCTGCCTTTCTCTGTCTCTCAAAAAAAAAATTTTTTTTTAAATTTTTTAAAAAGAACATATTTTTTTGAAAAAGGCTAATTCACTTTGTAGTCAATTCTACCTGAATATGTGAAAATATTTTATATGTAAGATATATATATATGATATATATGTAAGATATATTCTATATATGACATTTATAGAATATGTGTGTGTGTGTCTGTGTGTGTGTAAAATGATGTAATGTTGAAGAGTCTGTTTTCCCACTGGTTTATTCTGTGACACTTAGATTACCATGTTGATTTTTGTTTGTTTTTCATGGCACCATCAATTAACAACTACTTCCATTTAAAGTAGTCTCCAAAACATCAGTAAAACAATACCCAGTAATTGGGACAGAAGTGTAGGAGTGGTAAGGGTGGGGATGGTTTGTAAAGAAAGCAAGGCTAATTAATAATTTCCAGTCTTACCACTTCTCATCAAGTATTTTCTTCTCTCGGTCAACCTGGAGACTTGGGCAGAGTAGATTTTGATAGACAACTTGAAATCAACTCCAATAAAGGAAAAACTCTGTCAAGATTACTCATGTGGCCTCTCAGGACTTAAGACAGAACCTGTCATGTAATAGGATCTTACCACTCATTCAACGGTTGTTTACTGAGTGCTTACTGTGTGCCAGGCAGTATTCAAGGAAATGAAAATATATCATTGAACAAAACATACAATATTCCTTGTCTCTTGGAATTTATATTTCAGTAGGGGATAAGGAAATATAAACATTAAAAAAATTAGAATACCAAAAGCTGTTGTGCTATGGAAAATAACAGAAGAGGATTAGGAGCATAGAAACGCATCAGTTGAGATTTTAAATGGGTGGCCAGGGTAGGCCTCAGTGAGCAGATACAAAGAAATGGGGGTATGAGCCACATGAATATCTGGGAGAAGTGTATTTCAGTCAGTGGAAACCACAAGGGACAAAGTCCTGAGGTGGGGGGGATGAGGCTAGTGTTTTAGAGAAACAATAAGGAGACTGTATAGCAGGCCAAATAAAAGCATAGTTTGTTTCAATAGGTCACATTAGAGGGAGCACATGGTGTAAGGCTATGGAGGCCACTCAAAGAGATGAATTAAATGGGGGAAACAGTGTAGGGTTTTAAGCAAAGGAGAAATACAGTCTGGCTTATGTTTTAATTTTTTTTATCTTTTATTTATTTTTGAGAGACAGAGTGAGAGAGAGCACGAGTGGGGGAGGGGCTGAGAGAGGGAGACACAGAATCCGAAGCAGGCTCCAGGCTCTGAGCTGTCAGCACAGAGCCCGCCGAGGGACTTGAACTCATGGACCGTGAGATCATGACCTGCTCCAAAGTCGGATGCTTAGCCACCCAAGTGCCCCAAGGTTTATGTTTTAAACAGATCACTGGCCATTGTGCTGAGACTAGATGAGGTAAGGGTAGAAGCAGGGAGGATGTGAAGAGACTGCTGGAATTGTTCGGGTGAGAGATGATGGTTTAGATCAGGCTGTGAAAGCAGTGAGAAGTTCCTATATCCACCCATTCCTTTTACAGATCACGGTGGCCTGTATTTTGTCCCAGGCACTGTCTAAGCACCTTAAATATTCACATGCTCTTATTTGCATTTGCGGTAGGCTGAATAATGCCCCCCCACACAAGCTGCCCACATCCTACTCCCCAGAACCTGTGAATATGGGCAGAAGGGATGTTGTAGATGTGGTTAATTTAATGCACCTGGAGATGGGGACATTCTCCCGGATATTTCTAATAGGCACAGTGTAACCACAAGGATCTTTCTAAGAGAGAGACGGAGGGTGAGAGTCAGTGGTAGAAGTGAGGACAGAAACAGAAGCTTGGAGTGATGTGAGCAAAGGGCCAAGAGGCAGCACATGCAGTAGCCTCTAAAAGCTGAAAAAGTCAAGGAAAAGTATTCTCTCCAGAAAGAATGCAGCCCTACTGACATCTTGATTTCTCCCAGTGAATCCCATTTCAGACTTCCAAACTCCAGAACTGTTTGGTAATCAATTTGTGTTATTTTAAGCCACTATGTCTGTGGTAATTTTTTACGGTGGCCATAGGAAACTAGTATAGAAAATAAGATTTCCAAATAAATACATAATAATCATGTTACTCGACTCTAATTTACTTAGCCATTCCTGTATTCAAATTTTAGATTGTTTACAATTTTCCCTATTACAAATATTGCAGAAGAGAGTATCGTTAAGAATAAATCTTAGCATGCGCTTCTGATAATTTTCATAGGTTTGGAAATTGACTACTATAGTGATAGATTTTTATATTTAAAATCACAGATAAAGTAAAGAGAATCATACAACACTATATTCATACACCAAGATTTTTGTTAGCACTGGGGTTTTATATGTTAAAATGAATGAAATATGAGGGGTAGAGATTAGTTACCCTTTAATCTCCTTTGTCCTGTGTCCCCACCCCCATCTCTTCTAGGATGAAGAGTGACAAATATGAAATGATTCACAAATGTGTGAATCATCCTTGCACATGGGCTGTGTTAATCTTATGTGTACTGTTCCAATTTTAGCATGTGTGTGTATATGTGTGTGAAAGCAAGCACTGGGATTTTCTTTTCATCTTTCAAGAAAAACTTGAAGACACATAGGCACAGTTATAAATCATAGTTTGTTTATGACGATAACACTTTGTGACTCAACAATATGTGAAGCTTCTTGATTTTCTGTTTATCTTACAAACTATTAAAATCTAAGTTAAACATGTGAAATCTTCAGATTATGCACTTTCAAGCCATTACTAATTTTGTCACAGTTCCCAAATTAGTCAAATTGGCTTGTGTTCTGAACTGGGAAGAAAAGGGTATTGTTTCCCTTACTGTAACTCTACTGTTTTGTTAGGGTGTCACAGTGGCTACTTTACAATCCAGTTTGAGAATAGGTCTCTTTGTCAAGCCTGGTCATAATTTGGGCAAACCCTCTACTTAAGCAGAACACAACTCAGTTATGAGGATGAAGATTCATTCTTATTGTAAGATATCACAAAACTAGAAGTTTGACTTAATAGACTCACCAAATAAAAATGTCTCAAATAAAAGATTTTTTCAAGGTCTATAATTTTTAATAGGTTTTACATTCCAAATTGTATGTATGATGTTATCAGTTTTTATTGAAACAATCATTTTGATTTTATTTCGAAGAGCAATTCTTTTACCTTGGTCAATCTAAATATTCTAACTCTTAAATTTTTAGATAATAGAAATTATATAAGAACCCCAAAGTATGAAATACTACCATTGGAATGGTACACATTTGGAGTTAATCCCTATAAAATATCAAATAGACAAAAAAAGAAATAATAAGACTAAAAGTGGTTTTTGTGCAACACTTGAAACACAATATTTCTTTTATTTCTTATAGTTCACAATAAAACCAGTAAGTACTATCTTTTCAGATAAAGATATGAACAATGTGTTTTGTTTATTGACTTCATGGATAAAAATTTTTTAAGACTCAAAATGAATAATTAAATAGATGTCTGTCTACATATTACACATATACACACAATAAGAGATTTTATTTATAATTAAGAGGGTAATCTTTTTCCTAGATACAAATTATATTTCTCTTTAAAATAATTAAAATATGAATAATGGCCTTCCCCATGTAGATATTTTCTATTTATGCTGATCAACAAAATAAGAGGGAGAAAAGTTCCCACAAATATCTGTAAAAAGCACTGAAAGTGAAACTATTGTTTTAGAATCAAAAGGGTTTAAGTGCTGACTGATCTGTACACTCATAACCAAGGAGGGGCAATTTAATGACAGGGGTTTGTCCTCAACGTGGCTGTTACTTTCCGAATTCTGAATTACAACATCTCATTATATATATGAAGTTAATCTTAGAGGAATGTGCTTTATAGTTAATTTTTAATTTATGCTTCTTACTTTCTAATCTGACTAATAAAACTGACTTCAGAAATTTAGATGCTAGAGAAGATCTTTGTTTTTTTCTTTTTAAAATTTTTTTAATGTTTATGTATTTTTGAGAGACACAGAGCTTGAGCGGGGGAGGGGCAGAAAGAGAGGGAGACACACAATCTGAAGCAGGCTCCAGGCTCTGAGCTGTCAGCACAGAGCCTGATGCAGGATTCAAACTCAAGAACTGCAAGATGGAGACCTGAACTGAAGTCAGGCTTTTAACCAACTGACCCACCCAGGCGCCTCAAGATCTTTTAAAAAAATTTATCGTGTATTATTATAATATAAAGGTACAATTTCTTTTTTCTCTTTTAAGCTTACATTTGTTTGCCATGAACAATTGAGAGGTAGTAAAAAAAATGCATTTATATACACCTATAAGACGAAAAGATTCTTTATTGTCATCCCTTTACTCTAGGACAGTGTTTTCCAAGTGTGGTGTTAGGATGACTTGCATCACTTAATCACCCAAAAGACTTCTTAAAAAGTGAGTTTCCCACATTCCACCCCAACTCAGACTCATTGAATCAACTCAGCAGGCAGAGGTATGGATCAGAAATGTGTGTATACAACAAGCACACTTGATGATACGAAGAGAGAGTGTTCAAGGAGAGAGCTCAAAGCAACCCTGCTTTAGGAGCTAATGCCACAGTTTTCTAACATTTATTCTATAGATCTTTACTTTTTTTATTTTTTTAATGTTTATTCATTTTTGAGAGAGACAGGACACAAACAGAGGAGGGGAAGAAAAAGAGAGGGAGACACAGAATCTGAAGCAGGCTCCAGGCTCTGAGCTGACAGCACAGCACCCAATGCGGGGCTCAAACTCACCAACGCAAGGTCATGTCCTGAGCGGAAGTCAGACACTTAACTGACTGAGCCACCCGGGTGCCCCATATTCTGTAGATCTTTAAAATATACTTTCATATAATGCCAGATGTGTGTCTGTCATATATTTTGTGAGTATCAATTTTAAACTGATGATTGACAATTTGTGGAAATACCTACAATGATGATAATAATTATGTATTTTTAAGTACCATTAAATGAGCCCAATTCCTACTTTGATCATTAGGCCATTCCAAGCTACTCAATTGTTGACTGTTGCACATTTGAGTGACAACACTGGGTAGTCATTATGTAACACTGATATTCTTTTCTTCTATATTTCATGACCTTCTTTGATAAAAAGACCCTTATTCTTTTCACATAAGAATTCTGATATGACCCTTTCCAGTGTGTGCCAGCTGCACCCCAGTTAAGGATCATGACCTTTTTTTGTATTCCAGTTAGCTGAGATTTTATCTTTGTAGTTTGTATTTTTAAAAGTTGATTTTCTTTGCTTCCCCAATGCAAAATTATAACATTGTTTTTTCTGTCATTACAGCTTTTTTTCCTCAAATATCCCTTTGTCCTGCAAGAAATAATAATAAGCTCATTCTGTTGAGAATCACATTTATATAAAATACTATCAGCTCTGAATAAAAATTTAGATATTGATTCAAGTTGGACCGAGTTTTACAGTTTACAAGATTGACTCCATAGTCATGAGGTTAGTTGATGATGCTAGGACTCTAAGGTATCACTTAGAAGAGAGAAAGAGAAAACATTACCATATTGTTGTAACTTCATTTCTGTTTTTGAGGATGTTTTCTCTGTATATCTTTTTTTTTTAATGTTTATTTATTTTTGAGAGAGAGACAGAGCGTGAGCAGGGGAGAGGCAGAGAGAGAGAGGGACACACAGAATCTGAAGCAGGCTCCAGGCTCTGAGCTGTCAGCACAGGCTGACAGCGCACGCAGGGCTCAAACCCACAAACCCTGAGATCATGACCTGAGCCGAAGTCGGATGCCCAACCAACTGAGCCACCCAGGCGCCCCCTGTATATCTTTTTGTCCTTTATCTGAAATCATTCTTTGGTGCTGTCTCCAGAAACTCACTGTATACTATTTCACATGTCAGTCATCCATGGTCATCATTTGCTAATGTGTATATACCTACGTAGACCACGCTCCATCTTCATATCTTCTTAAGATCTTCTGAGTCTTTAAAATGCAACCTCTCAATTTTTACCTTTCAATGTACTTCTCTTCACTCAGGCATGAGTTCTTCTATTCCTCCTACCTCCACGCATTCTCTGGGTCCATGTTTAGATATCGCCAACCTAATTATCATGTATATCCTCTGTACTGTGAAACAAACATTTCTGGTATGGATTTTGATCTTGGTTGACCTTTATTGGGTAGGTTGAAAAGTTAATCCTCAATCTCTATAAAGTATATCTCTTTACTTGCCATGTTGCACAAAACACAAAACTTATATGGTCTTTTCAGGGTTAATATAAACATTCCATAATCCATAAAGTAAGGAAAAGTAAGCAGCTAATCTAATCATTCAAATCCAATACATTAGAAAATTCTTACTCCTAAATGTCAAAGGATTTAGGGGCTATGGAATATTTACAAACTATGTAATGATATGGTTTGTAAAACCATATGTAAAAATATGGTTTATTATGTCTGGGGGGCTGCTTATTTTATTGAAGATCCCAAATAGAAATAGAAATCCAAATTTTCAACACCTGATAAAAAGGTATAGGAAGCATGAAGGATAAGAAATAGAAAAATGAACTGACACTAAAATGAAACTAAAATGCTATTAGAAAATTTAATATAAGAAAGTCACTGAAATATTTTCAAAGTGACATATCAGGAAAGAAAGTAGCAAATAGCTAAAACCAGTGAGGCAGTACCAGAAAACCAATAAGAGAAAAATCTTCCTAAAAATGATGGATGATTTAATCAGGACAACTAGAATTAAATCAGAAGAAGAGAACACACACAGGTAGTAAAATGTGTTAGACTAAATTCTGTAGAGCTGGAAAAAAATTGGTTATTGGATTCTTTAATAATAAATGGAATCTTCTAAGTATTAAAAGAAATTAATAGACTTTTCCAGTTATGTGCAAAAGGCATTCATTAACAATAGCACATTAGCATTCATTAAATTTGTTTTTGATGCTCTAAGAGTTTCTAAAGCCTCCATTTGCTTTTCAATATACAAACTATACTGTGATTTCTGTGTCATTTTAAGTAGGTCATAAAATACCTGAATTTGAATGTTCCATCATTCTTTTTTTTGCAGAATTTCAATAAATACTGCATATTTCAGTGAATTATCCACAATTAAATAATACTAATGTTCTATCACAAAAATACAATGGCAACAAAACCTATATATTTGAACGTAGCTTACTGTGACAAACTCAACAGAAATCTGTAGGAAAGCTCAAAGTGGACAATAAATACTTAGAGATTACTTCAGTTGCTCTAGTAGTTTACAGTTTAAGTATTATTTATTAAATCATTGTACTATTATCCCATGTAGCTCTCTGAAATATCCTTCACCCTAATATTCTGGTTATTAAGTCTATTCTTAGATAGGCATTAAATGTAGGATACTAATACTTGCATGTTTTTCTTTTGATCATCTTTTTTTCTTTTTTAATAAATACAAATTCAATAGTATTATGAAATAAAAGGGTATTTTATACAGTCCTGGCAATTTATTTATGATAGTAACATACATCACAATATATACACTGTATAAATATTTTTTTCTAGATTAAAATTTTAAAATGACATGCTTGGACCTTGAGAACACAATGCCTTCTGACCAGTATTTTTCATCTTCCTCTCTTGAAAGATGCTGGCTAGCTCTACCTGGTTTTCAACATCCCGAAAGGAATCCCATACCCTACTTGATGATACCATCATCATCAAACCTATTTGAAACCAATTTTAAACTTCTTTTCCATTAGATTACTTGAACTCATTTCCCAAATATTTGTTTACAAATCCTCTTCTAGTATAACAGTGTCTATCTAATATTTATTTAACAGAGCTATAAGGAATAAAAATATTGTCTTTAACTTTTGAAATTTCAGTTCCGTTCTGAAGATCACATGTGAAGTGAATATGATCTCTTAAAAAATAGTGGCTTTATCTTTCATTCTGACCTAAAAAGGGCAGTTACTGGTTGACATTAGCTTATTTGTGTGGGTGTGTACAACTTGCTGGAGCCATCAAGTTTCAGTTGACTGAGTGTACAGCTGAAAGAGTTTTCACCACACCCTTTCTTGACTTCTCAAGCTTTTACATCACATTGCATGAGCAATCCTACCTCTTACATATGTTGATTTTAATCCTCCAAACCCCAGGAGGTTTGTCCTTCATTCCTCAGTAAAGGTTGCTGTAGTTGTGATAACCCATTAACATTTCTTAAATTTAAATAGTGGGTACTTGTGTTATTAATTTTTCTTCCTAATTGTAATAAAATGTTTATAGTAAACCAACTTTATGATAATTTCTTGGTGAAGAAGAAAAGAAAAGAGAAGCTAGAAATGGAAATAGAATCTCTAGTAAGAAGAAAATAGTAATATTTTAGGAAGCAAAGCAGAGCTTCACTGGGAAACCAGATTGCCAGGAAAATTCTGAAACATGGCAATGGAAACCTAGGTTAGAATAAAAGATAAAACCAGACTAACAGGATATACAACAAAACATGCTTGTTGCAAAATTGGTGCCAAACAGGATATATTATCAAGTAGTCCTTAAGACTTCTGGTATGTGTTTTGTGAATCTTAATGTTGAGAATAACTACCGATTTTCACATGGCGTATATTAACATGAAACAAACAAAAAAAAGCTAGACATTACATTTCAGCCAGCAAATCAGTACTTCATCTATATCCAGCTGAATAGATGAAAATTCCATTTTATCTACATACTAGCCATGTAGATGTGGCATCATAGTACATGAATGTCTCCTAAGAGATTCATAGTCAATGTGATTTTTTAACTTGCTGATTATAATTTTCTTTTTTTTCCAACTGAGTTCTTGATTGTATATATAGGCTTATTATATGCCCTGTTGAAATAATCTCCAATATCTGTGAGCAATTACTGGATTAAAAAAGTGTGTATATATATATATATATATATGAATATTATTATATTAACAATAATATTATTCAGCCTTAAAGAGAATGAAATTCTGACACATGCTACAGTATGGATGAACTTTCAAGACAGTATACTAAGTGAAATAAGCCAGATGTAAAAGGACAAATACTATATGATTCCACTTAAATGAGATACCTAGAATAGGCAAATTCATTAGAAAAAAAATAGAAGAGCTGTCACTAGGAGTTGTAGGGAAGGAAGATTCGGAATTATTGTTTAATAGATTCAGAGTTCCAGTTTGGGATGATGAAAAATTCTGGATATGAATAGCAGTATTGGCTGGACAACAGTGTGAATGTATTTAATGCCACTGGTTTACACATTTAAAAAGGGCCAATATGGAAATTTTATGTTATATATATTCTTACCATAGTTTTTAAAAAAAGGAGTTAGAAAACTTGAAACATCTTAAGTTCATTTGAGATCTTAAAGCCATTTCAAGGACATGGTGAAATCCAACTGGAAAATGTGTGGAAAAACACAAAAGAATGGGCTGAAGTCCACAACAATTAGCATTAAAATAGCTGTGATCTAATAAAATTGATCATTTTAGGGAAATTTGCATATAAATAAACGTCTATCTCAAAAGAAATATTCAGAATCCTATATTGTGTTCTTTATCTGTTCACTTCTTGAAACTGGACTAATAAAAGATTTTTATTTGCTAACAAAGATACCTTCAGAAGAAACGAACTGAAAAAATAAAATTTATAAATTTAGTTCAATTATATGCTGGGATATCTAATAACAAAGAAGTTAAGTTCCATGCATGTAGTTTACTTCTCTTTCAAGGATTAAAAGTGAACAACTAATTAAAAATTATGCAAGGGGGGGCTAAGCAGTAGATGGCAAAGCTGCCTAGTATGGGAGCAGACTCCATGAGACTAATGAGTTTAAAGATATGAACATTTAGCACTGTGACATATATTAAATTTTTAAAGCAAAGTATATTAAAGGTAAGAGACAGCCAATGTATTTTGTAAATCCCTTAACAAACTTTCTTAAATAAAAATGTGTAAGTGTAATCCCATTCTCCTTTCCCACATTTTAAAGAATTAACTTACTTAAAATTTAAATCAGGTATTTCAGACTTTACATAATATTCTTCTATGATATTTTAATTTCTTTCAGATTTATCTGTTTATAACCCTAGACTATTTTAAAATGTGCAGAGGTGGATGTCAGCAGAAACAGTGGGGTAAAGACCTCCAAAAATTTGCTCTTCCATAATAGCAACTGATACAATTATCAGAAGAATCTTTTTAGAATTCTGAAAATTAACTAGAGGCTTGCAGCAATTAAAGAGTGTCTATTCAAGAAAAAATGGTTGAATCTCAACAAGAACAGTACGGTTTTTGGCATTTTATCTTGCTTTAGTATGATCCCCTGCTCTCAAGCTCAGTGGTAGCCATGAAAAATAATATTCTGCATTCCTGGCACAGGAATGGATGAGTGAATATAGCTGGATCTCTTTCAAAGCCTCATTTCCAAAGAACTTTTATTACCTTATCTGTCTAATGGGTCCCTGGGAGACTGACTTACAAGGCTGACTTGGGACACACTCTGTACTAAAAGCCTTCTTCCTTGTGGCACTGTAGAGAGTGGGTAAAGGAGCATTTATCAAAAACAATTACAGACAAGTGTTTTACCATCACAGCTGTCTGGGAAGATGGAGGACTGTTGGGACAAACAATAGACTGACCAAAAATCTTAAAAGGGAAATCTAGAAAATGATATGTCTGTAGTGGTTTCATAAAACTCCAACATATTCCTGCGAATCTAGAAGGCCAAATGCATATGTAGAACTGTGTGCCTGCTGAGGAAGGACCTTATGAAGCTATAACTGCTCACCTTTGGCTGAACATAAGGGCATGAACAAGTAGGAAATGAAGACTTGAGATGGAATTGTAAACTGCCTGGGTAGGTTTGAAGGGATACAACATGCACATAGAGTCACTCAGCAAAGAATGAGATTTTTGGTTCCAGTTATTTAAATGTATCTCTTTTCAATCATTAGCCATCACTGGGCTAACCAAGTACTTAAGTGGTCACACATGATAAAGAATACAGATTTATGGAATTAATTCAGGAAAATTACTAAACAAATAATGACTATATAAAAAGAGCAACAACAAACCCTGGGGAGGGGAGATGTCTTAATTTACAGAATTGTCAGGGGCGCCTAGGTGGCTTAGTTGGTTAAGCGCCCGACTTTGGCTTACGTTATGATCTCACGGTTTGTGGGTTTGAGCCCCGCATTGGGCTCTGTGCAGGCAGCTCAGAGCCTGGAGCCTGCTTCAGATTCTGTGTCTCCCTCTCTCTAGGCCCCTCCCCCACTCATGTTCTGTTTCTCTCTGTATCAATAATAAATAAACATAAAAAAATTTACAGAATTGTCACAATAATTTAAAATGTTCAGTTTGTAACAAAAAAAAAAAAACCATATGAGACACACCAAGAAGCAAGAAAGTATAGCCTATACGTAGATTAAAAAGCAATCAATAAAATCAATCTATTAGGAAGCTCAGATATTTATTTTACTAGATGAATACTTTAAATCAGCTACTTTAAATATGTTCAAAGAGCTAAAGGAACAGTGGTAAAATGGTAAAAGTTAAAGAGATAATTTAAAAACACCAAGTGGGGGCACCTGGGTGACTATTGGTTAAGCATCAAACTTCAGTTCAGGCCATGATCTCACAGTTCATGAATTTGAGCCCCACATTGGGCTCTGTGCTGACAGCTCAGAGCCAGGAGCCTACTTTGTATTCTGTGTCCCCCTCTCTCTCTGCCCCTTCCCCACTTGGGTTCTCTCTCTCTCTCAAAATAAATAAACATTAAAAAAATAATTAAAAAAATGAAAGCACTAAGGGCCAGGGGTAGGGAGTAGGAGGCTCTTGTTACATACAAGGGAAACCCCATAAGGCTATCAGTAGACTTATCAGCAGAAACTTTGCTGGTCAGAAGGAATGACCTGACATATTCCAAGTGCTAAAAGGAAAAAAAAAAACCTCCAACCAAGAATTCACTACCAGGTGCCTGGGTGGCATCTGACTCTTGATTTCAGCTCAGATTATGTCTCACAGTTTGTGAGGTTGAGCCTCTCATCAGGTTCTGCACTGACAGCACAGAGCCTGCCTGGGATTCTCTCCCTCTCCCTCTCTCTTTGCCCCTCCCCTGCTTGCGTGCACATTCACATGTTCTCTCTTTCACTCTCTCTCTCTCTCTCAAAAATGAATAAACATTAAAAAAAAAAAAGAATTCACTATCTTGCAAGGTTATCACTTAGAATTGAAGGGGAGATTAAAAGTTTTCCAAATAAGCAAAAACTTGTAGTAGTTCATCACCCCTAAACCATCATTACAAGAAATGTTAAAGGTACTTTTTTTTAAACTAAAAGGAAAAGTCATCAATTAATAACAAGAAAACATATGAAAGTGAAAATCTTACTGGTGAAGATAAATATAGTAAGATAGTAAGATCAGTCACTTATAGAGCAAGTATGAAGGTTAAAAGACAATAGTAGTAAAGTTGACTAAAACTATAATAATTACTTAAGATGTACATAAAATAAAAACGTGTAAAATGTGACATCAAAAATATAATATGTTTGTGGGATCTAAAAATATGGGTTTTAAATGTGTTCAAATTAAATCCTTATCAACTAAAGTTGACCATCATTTATATATATATATATATATATATATACACACACACACACACACACACACATATATAATGTGTGTATACGATGTACACCAACCTCCTAGTTAACCACAAAGCAACAACTTTAATAAATATACAAAAGGAAGAATGAAAACTAAATATAACAGTAAAGAAAGCCATCAAAACACAAGGAAAGAGAGAAAGAGAAGAAGAAAGAAAAGAGAGAAACTACAAAAACAGCTCCAAAACAACAAAATGGCACTAAGTGCATAACTATCAAGAATTACTTGAAATGTAAATGGACTAAATTCTCCAATCAAAAGACAGAGTGGCTGAATGGATTAAAAAACAAGACTCATCTATATGCTGCCTCCAAGAGCCTCACTTTAGAAGTAAGGACACATACATGCACACTGAAAGTGAAGGGATAGAGAAATTTATTCCATCCAAATGGAAATGAAAAGAAAGACAATATAGCTATACTCATATCAGAGAAAATAGACTTTAAAACAAACACTGTAATAAAAGACAAAGAAGGTCATTACATAATGATAAAAGGGTCAGTCCAGCAAGAAGATACAACATTTATAAGTATATGTGCACCCAACATAGGAGCACCAAAATATATAAAGCAAATTCTAACAGACTTAAAGGGAGAAATTGGCAGCTATAAAATAATAGCAAGGTAATTTAACATAACATTTACAGCATTGGATAGATCATCAAGACAGAAAATCATTGGGGAACATCAACTTTAAATGACAGATTAATCCAGATAGATTTAATAGATATATAAAGAACATTCCATCCAAAAGTAGGAAAATGCACACTCTTCTTAAGTATACATGGAACATTCCAACCATAATGGTAAGAAAGTAGAAATAAATTACAAGAAAACAGAAAAAAAAAACACAAAAAATGTGGAAATTAAACATGCTACTGAACAATTGAGTCATCAAAGAAAAGGAGAAATCAAAAAATTCCTAGAGACAAATAAAAACAGAAATAGAGTGTACCACATCTAAGGGATACAGCAAAAATGGTTTTAATGGGAAGGTTCATAGCAATGCAGACCTACCTCCAGAAACAAACAAACAAAATGAAAAATAAGCCATTTAATGTTACACTGAAAGAACTCCAAAAAGAAGAAGAAACAGAGAGTAAGGTTAGAAGAAGAAAGGAAATAAAGATCAGAGCAGAAATTTATGAAGGAGAGACTAAAAAGACAACCGAAAAAATCAAAACTAAGAGCTGGTTCTTTGAAAATACAAAGTTGACAAACCTTTAGTGAGACTCACCAAGAAATAAAGAGAGAGGACTTAATAAAAATGGAAATGAAAGAGAAGTCACAAATGACACCAAAGAAATACCAAGGATCATTATAAATTAGTATGATGAATTATTTGTCAACAAATTGGACAATCTAGAAGAAATGGATAAATGCCTAGAAGTACACAATCTTCCAAGACTGAATCATGAAGAAGTAGGCCTATTTCTACTAAGCAGATTGAATCAGTATTGAAAAACCTCTCAACAAACAAAAGTTCAGAACCATATGGTTTCAGTGGTTAATTTGTCAAACATTGAAAGATTGAATACCTATCCCTCTCAAATTCTTCTAAAAAAATTGAAGAGGAGGGAATGCTTCCAAATTCCTTTTACAAGGCCAACATTACCCTGTTACACAGAGAAGGACACTACAAAAAGAAAAAGAAAAAAAGATACAAATATCATTTATTAGCATTTATATAAAAATCCTCAAAGAGAATTAGCAAAGACAATTCAATAATACAGTAAAAGAATCATATACCATTATCAACTGGAATTCATTCCAGGGATGCAAAGATAGTTCAACATCTGAAAAACAACATAACATGCCACATTAACAAAATGAAGGCTAAAAATTAAAAGATCATCTCAATAGATGCAGAAAAAACATTTGACAAAATTCAACATCCATTTATGGTAACACCTCTCAACAAAGTGGGTATAAAGGGAATGTACCTCAACATAATAAAGGCCATATTTGACAAACTCACAACTGACATCACACTTGATGGTGAAAAACTGAAAGCTTTTCCTCTAAGATCAGGCAGGAATAAGACAAGGATGCCCACTCTTGCCACTTTAACGCAACATGCTACTCTATGTCCTAGTCACAGCAGTAAGGAAAGAAAAAGAAATAATAGGCTTCCAAGTTGGAAAGGAAGGAGTAGAACTGTCACTAATTGTTAATGATATGATACTACATATATAGAAAACCCTAAAGCCCTGCCAAAACACTGATAAAATTAATAAATTCAGTAAAGTTGCATGACATAAAATCAATATGTGAAAATCTGTGGTGTTTCTGTACACTAATAATGAACTATCAAAGAGAAGTGAAGAAAGCAATCCCATCTTCATTTGTATCAAAAACAAAATACATAGGCATACATTTAAACAAGGAAGTGAAAGACTTGTACACTGAAAACTTTAAGATGAAAGAAACTGAAGAAGACGCAAATGAATGTGAAAATATTCCATGTTCATGGATTAGAAGAATTAATATTGTTAAAATGTTCATACTACCCAAAACCTTATGGGGATTCAGTGGCAGTTCCTATCAAAATTCCAACAGCATTTTTCACAAAAGTAGAACAAATAATTCTGAAATTTTTATAGAACCACAAAAGTTCCTGGATAGACAAAGCATTCTTGAGAAAGAACAAAACTAGTAGTATCATACTCCCTAATACCGAAATATATTACAAAGGTACAATAAATCAAAACAGTATAGTATGGACATGAAAATCAATGTACAGATCAATTGAATAGAATGGAGAACCAGAAAATATGCCTGTATATAAATCTGTATATATATATATATATATATATATGGACAAATAATTTACAACAAAGGAACCCAATAACGTACAATGGAGAAAAGACAGTCTCTTCAATAAATGGTGCTGGGAAAACTGGACAGCCACAGATAAAATAATGAAAGTAGACCATTGTCTTACACCATAAACAAAAATTAACACAAAATGGATTAAAGAATATAAAACTGAAATCGTAAAATTACTACAAGAAAAGATGTAGGTGGTAAACTCTTTGACAATAGGCTTAGTGATATTTTTGTGGATTTGACCCAAAGGCATGGAAACAAAGCAAAAATGGAACTGAATCAAACTAAAAGTCTTATGCACAATGAAGGAAACCATCATAAAATTGCAAAGGCAACCTGAATGGGAGAAGATATTTGCAAATGATATATCCAATAATATCCAAAATATATAAAGAACATGTACAACTCAACAATAAAATACCAAACAACTCAGTTTAAAAATGTGCAGAGGATATAAATAGACATTTTTCCAAAGGAGACATACAGATGGTCAAAAGGCACATGAAAAGATGTTCAGCATCACTAATAGAGGAATGCAAATCAAAATCACAATGAGATACCATCTTACACCTGTTAGAATGGCTGTTATCAAAAAGACAAGGAATAACAAATGTCGGAGAGGATATGAAGAAATGCAAACCCTTGTCTATTTTTGTTGGAAATGTAAATTTGTGTAGTTTCTCTGAAAAGTAGTATGAACATGCCTCAAAAAATTAAGAATAGATCTACCATATGATCAAGCTATTCCAGTTCTGGATTTTCATCCAAAGAATATGAAAACACTAATCTGAAAAGACATGTGCTCCCCTATGTTTACTGCAGCATTATTTATAATAACCAAAATATGGAAACAACTTAAGCATCCATAGATGAATGGATAAAAAAGAAGTGAGATACACACACACACACACAGACACATACACACACACACACAATGGAACACTACTCAGCCATAAAGAAGAATGAAATTTAGCCATTTGTGACAACATGGATAGACCTTCTGTGAATAATTCAAAGTGGAATAACTCAAAAGCAAATAGCATATTATTTCACTCATATGTGGAATTTAAGAAAACAAATGAACAATCAAATGAACAAATAAACATCACTTAGTATGTGTCTACAGCCAGTCCCTGCTACTACACAGTGGCTCCCACAGCTGGCCCCCACAGCCCATGTGCATGTCACCAACTCCAGCCAACATTGTTGCCTGCTGGTCCCCAGTCACTGGAACTGGATGTGTTGCTGAGGACACCAGTAGCCTTTGCTGCTAATGGAAACCTCCACAGCTGTCACTAGGGATCCTGCTTTGTAAGTGCTGTGGACCACAGGGGTCTGAGCCAACAAGTCATCACACACCTCTGGATCCAAACCTATCATGTGCCCCTGCTCTGATGCTCTATACCACTAAACCAAGGGTCACAGCATACTCCTGGATGCTCCCCACCCACAGGTGAAGATATTTCCTTACCAAAGTTAGTCCATGAAATCTGAAAGAGGTGAATGCTTCTTCATTATGCAAAGACACCTATGCAAAGCTAGAGGAACCACAAAGAATTGGAAACGTGACACCACCAAATGAATTGAATAAACTTGTAGCAACTGACCCCAAAGAAATGGAGATAAACAAATTCCCTAACAAATAAGTCAAAAATATTGTGTTAATGGTGCTCAGAGGGCTATAGGAAAACACAAATAAACAACTTCACAAAATCCAGAAAATGATAGAAGAACAAAATGAGAAGTTCAACAAAGAAATAGAAAACATAATAAAAAACAAGCAAAAAATTTTACAATAAAGAATACAATGACTAAAGAATTCAGTAGGGAGCTACAACAACAGACTTAAGCAGAAGAAAGAATCAGGGAACTCGAAGAGAGATCATTTGAAATTATTATGTCCGAGGATCAAAAAGACAAAAGCATGAAAAAGAATTAAGAAAGCCTCTGGGACTTATACAGCACTGATAAGAGAAATAATCTATGTATTATTGGAGATCCAAAAGAAGAAGAGAGGGAGAGAGAAAAGGGCAGAAAGCTTATTTAAAGAAATAATGGCTGTGTGGCACCTTGGTTACTCAGTCGGTTAGGTTTCTGACTTTGGCCCAAGTCATGATCTCATGGTATGAGTTTGAGTGTGTGTTGCACTCTGAGCTGAGAGCTCAGATCCTGAAGACTGCTTTGCATTCTATGTCTCCCCCTCTCTCTGCCCCTTCCCTGTTCTCTCTCTCTCTCAAAAATAAATATTACAAATTTTTTTAAAAAAGAAATAATAGCTGAGAATTTACCAGTCTGAGATTTGCACATCTGAGTTCATGAAGCTCATAGGTCCCCAAGTAAATTAAACTTAAAGAGATCTTCTCAAAAAACATTATAATGAAACTGTCAAAAATCAAAAAGAGAATGTCTTAAATATAGCAACAGAAGTTTGTCACTTACAAGAGAACCCCCTCTTTGATGCTATCAGTGAGTTTCTCAGCAGAAACCATACAGGTCAGGAGTGGCTGGGGTAATATATTCAAAGTGCTGAAAGGAAAAATGTGCCAACCAGTAATATCTGGAAAAGCTGTCCTTCAGAAATGAAGATGAGATAAAAGCTTTCCAAGACAAATAAAATCTGAAGGAGTTCATCACCACTAGACTTGTCTTATAAGAAATGCTGAAAGGAATTCTTCAAGCTAAAATGAAAGAATACTAATTAGTAACATGAAAACAAGTGTACATAGAAAACATACTGGTAAAGTATATAGTCAAATTCAAAATATGTACTCCAATATTGTAAGATGGGGGTGTGTTAATCACTTAACTCTAGCATAAAGAGTATAAGATGTATGTATTAAAAAGAGCTACATCTACAATTATTTATTAATGGATATAGAATATAAACAGATGTAATTTTTTTGCCATGAAAACATAAAATATGGTGGATGGAGTAAAAGAGCATTTTTTGATCATGATCTAATTTGTTAGCAGCTTAAAACAGTTATATCTATAAGATGTTTTTATGTAAGCTTCAGCGTAACCATAAAGCAAATACCTACAATAGATACACACAAGATAGAGATGAAGAAATCAATATCTATCACAGGAGAAAATCATCAAATCACAAAGAAAGACAGCAAGAAAAGAAGAAAGGCCAGAAAACAAGATGGCATAGTATAACTTACATATAAGAATTTATTCTAAATATAAATGGATTGGTTGAGTTCTCCAATCAAAAGGTATATAATGGATCAAAAGATAAAAACACAGAAGCCAACTATATGCTGCCTACAAAAAGAGCCACTTCAGATGTAAGGATAAACATAGGCTCAAAGTGAAAGGGTAAATAAAGTTATTCTGTGGAAATGGAAACCAAAAGAGAACAGAGATGCATATATTATATCAGACAAAATTTTTAAAAAATTAATTTTTTAATCTTTATTTATTTTTGATAAAGAGACAGAGTGCGAGTGGGAGAGGGACAGAGAGAGAGGTAGACACAGAATCCGAAGCAGGCTCCAGGCTCCGAGCTGTCAGCACAGAGCCCAATTCGGGGTTTGAACTCAGGAGCCATGAGATCATGACCTGAGCTGAAGTCAGATGCTTAACCAACTGAGCCACCCAGGTGCCCCAGACAATTTTTTTTTAAATTAAACATTACAATAGACAGAATATAATAGTAGAGAGGTAAATTCATCAATTGGATATAACAGTTGTATATACGGATACATACAATGTTAGAGCACCTAATATATTAAGCAAATAGTAACAAATCTGAAGTGAGAAATAGATAACAATACAATAATAAAAGGGGACTTTAGTAGTCCACTTTCAACAGTGGATAGATCATACAGAGAATAAAGAAACAATTGACTTGAACTATACTGTAGATCAAATGAACCTAACAGGTATAGGATAATTCTTCCAATAGCAGCAAAATCTACATTCCTCTCAAGCACACATGGAACATTCTCTAGAAGAAATATGTTAGGTCACAAAACAAGTCTGAGTAGATTTTTAAAGACTGAAATTATGCTAAGTATCTTTTTCAATCACAGTGGTAAGAATCTAGAAATTGATAATAGGCAGACAATGGGAAAATTAACAAATATGAGGAAATTAAACAATGCACTACTGAAAAACCAATAAGTTAAAGAAGAAATCAAAAAGGAAATCAAAAAATATCTTAAAACAAATGAAAATAGAAACACAACAGATGAAAACTTATGGGATGCAGCAAAAACAGTTCTAAGAGGGAAGTTTTAGTGATAAATCCCTATATGAAGGAAAAAAGATTTCAAATAATCCAACTTTATACGTTGAGGAAATATAAAAAGAAGAAGACTAAAGTTAGCCAAAAGAAAAAAGGTAACAAAGATCAGAGCAAAAATAAACGAACTAAAGAATAGAAAAAAAATTGAACAGAGTACCGAAAACTGAGAGCTATTAAAAGAAAAGATAACAAAACTGTCAAACCTTTAGCTAGACTCACCAAAAAATCGGACTAAAAAAAAATTAGAAATTAAAGAAGAGACATTACAATTGATAGCACAGGAATACAAAGGATCATACTGGACTACTATGAACAATTATATGTTAACCAATTTAGCACTCCATAAGAAATGGATATATTCCAACAAACATATAACCTACCAAGTCTAAATCATGAAGAAATAGAAAATCTAAATAGATCAATAAGTAAAGAGATTGAATCAATAATCAAGAACTTTCCAACAACAACAACAACAACAAAACAGGACCATATGGCTTCATGAATGAATTCTACCAAACATTTAAATAATAACAGCAATTATTCACAAACTCCTCCAAAAATTGAAGGATATGGAACATTCCCAAACTCATGTTAAGAGGTTGCCTTTCCCTGATAGGCATACTACAAGAAAAGAATCTACAGACAATATCCCAGATGAATATAGATGCAAAAATTCTCAACGAAATATTACCAAATTGAGTTCAACAGCATATTAAAAGAAACATGTACTATGATCAAGTGGGATTTATCCCTGGGATGCAAGGATGGTTGCCATATGCAAATCAATAAATATGATACACCACATTAATAGAATGGAAGGTAACAATCATATGGTCATCTCAATAGATGCAGAAAAAGCATTTGACAAAATTCAACATCTTTTTTTAAACAAAAGTTCATGTTTTTATTTTCTTTATTCTTTTGAAAGAGAGAGAGCCCACACAAGAAGGGGAGGGGCAAAGGGAGAGGGAGAAAGAGAATCTTAAGCAGGCTTTATGCCCAGCACAGAGCCTCACATGAGGCTGGATCTCACGACTGTGAGATCATGACTTGAGCCAAAATCACGAGACAGACGCTTAACTGACTTAACCTCCCAGGCATCCCCAACATCCTTTTATAATAAAAACTCAGTAAGTATATACAGAACATACATAACTCAACATAATAAAGGTCATATACAACAAGCCCATAGCTAACATCATACTCAATGATGAATAATTGAAAGCTTCTCATCTAAGATAAGGAACAAGACAATGGTGCCCACTTTCACAACTTTTGTTCAACCTAGTACTGGAAGTCCTAAGAGAAATTAGGCAAGAAAAAGAAAAGACATCCAAATCATAAAGGAAAAAGTAAAATTGTTTCTGACATAACCTTGCATATAGAAAATTGTAAAGACACCACCAAAAACCTGTTAGAACTAATAAATTCAGAAAAGTTTCAAGATACAAAATCAACATATGAAATCAGTTATTTTTCTATATACTTATGATAAACTATCTGTAAAAGATAAATTTAGAAAATAGGGACGCCTCTGTGGCTTAGTCGGTTAAGTGTCCAACTTCGGCTCAGGTCACGATCTCGTAGTTTGTGGGTTCGAGCCCCACATTGGGCTCTGTGTTGAGAGCTTGGAGTCTGGAGCCTGCTTCGCATTCTGTGTCTCCCTCTCTCTCTGCCCCTCCCCTGCTTGCACTCTCTCTATCTCTCTCTCCCAAAAATAAATAAACATAAAAATTTTTAAAAATCCATTTACAGTAGGGTCAAAAACAATAAAATACTTAGCAATAAATCAAATGTCTGAAAACTATGACATGAATGAAAGAAATTCAAGAAACTACAAATAAGTGGAAAGATATTCTGTGTTTATAGTTCAGAAAAGTTAACATTTACAAAGTCCATACTAGGGCATCTCAGTGGCACAGTAGGTTAAGCATTCAATTTCAGCTCAGGTCATGATCTCGTGGCTCGTGAGTTCATGAGCAAAGAGCCCCACGTAGGGGCTTTTTGATGACAGCTCAGAGCCTGATGCCTGCTTAGGATTCTGTGTCTCTCTCTGTCTGCCCCCACCCCCCACTTGCATAAACACTCTCTCTCAAAAATCAATAAACATTAAAAAAATTTTAAAATAAAATAAAGTTTAAACAAATAAAGTCCATACTACCCAAAGCCATCTATGGATTCAACACAAAATTCCAATGGTATTTTTCACAGACATAGAAAAAACAATCCTAAAATTCATATGGAACCACAAAAGGCCATGTTGCCACAGCAATCATGAGAAAGAACAAAGTTGGAGACATCACACTTCCTGATTTTAAACTATATTACAAAGCTGTAGTCATGAAAGCAGCATCATATTGGCATTAAAACAGACACATAAACCAGTGGAACACAACTGATGCTCAGAAATAAACCTGCACATGTATGGTCAACTAGTATTTGATAAATGATCCAAGAAGACTCAATGAAAAAAAGACAGTCTCTTTCATGAATGGTGCTGGAAAAATTGGATATTCACAGCAAAGAATGAGACTAGATACCTATCTTACAAAAAAAAAAAATCTTTATATGGATTGAAAAGTTAAATGTAAGACCTGAAACTATAAAAGTCCAAGAAAACATAGGGAAAAATCTTGATATTGGATTTGGAAATGATACCTAAAGCACAAGCAACAAAATATTTAAAAAATGACAAGTGGGACTCCATTAAATGAAAAAGCTTCTGTTCAGCAAAAGAAATGATCAACAAAATGAAAAGGCAACCTATGGAGTGGGAGAAAGCACTTGCAAACCATATACCTGCTAAGGGGTTAATATCTAAAATATATAAGGGACTCATACAATTTATTAGTAAACAAACAAAACAAAACAACAACAACAACAAAACAAAACAATAATGAGATTTAAAAATGGACAAAGGATTGGAGTAGACATTTTCCCTAAGAAGACACAGATGGCCAACAGTGACATGAATAGGTGCTTAACATCAGTAATTATCAGGGAAATGAAAATCAAAACCATAAGATATCCTTTCATACTTGTATGAGGGGCTTTTATCAAAATGGTAAATGACAAGTATTGGCTAGGATATGGAGAAAATGGAATGGAATGCTTGTGCAATGTTGATGAGAATATAAATTAGAATACCCATTATGAAAACAGTATAGAGGCTTTTTGAAATATTAAAAAGAGAACTACCATATGATCCAGCAACTCCACTTCTGAGTATATATCCAAAGGAAATGAAATCAAGATCTTCAAGGGATATCTGTATCCCCATGTTAATTGCAGCATTATTCACAATGGGCAAGATATGGTAACAACCTAAATGTCTGTCAATAAATGGATGAATAAAGGAAATGTATGTGTACACACACACACACACACACACACACACAATGCAATATCATACAGCTTTAAGAAGAAAATCTTGTCATTTGCAACAACATAGATAAAACTTGAGGGCATTATACTAAGTGATAAAAATGATAGAAGTCAGAATAATACATGTATGATTCTACTTACATGTGGAATTTTAAAAAGTCAAACTCATAAAACAGAGTAGATTGGTCATTGCCAGGAAATGAGGGTTAGGTGAAATGAGGAAAATATTCATCATTGGTTACAAACTTTCAGTTATAAGAGGAATAAGTTCTGAGCATCTCATGTACAACATGGTGAATATAGCTAACAATACTGTATAGTATATTGAAAATTGCTAAGTGAGTACATCTTAAATATCCTTATCACAATAACAAAAAAAACGGTAAATTTGTGAGGTGTGAAGGATGTGTTTGTCTTACAGTGGTAAACATTTCTCAGTATATACTGTATCAGATCATCACACTGCACATCTTAAATTTACACAATGTTATATGTCAATATGTCTCAATAAGCTGAAAAAAAATCTAAAATCACTTATCTAACTTTCTACCATAGGAAATTAGAAAAAGAAAGCAAATTAAACCCAAATGAAGAAGAATGAAGTGAATAATAAATATTAGAGGGAAATAAAGAATATTAAACACAGAAATAGAGAAAATCAGCAAAACCAAAAGTTTATTTTTTGAATAATCAAAATTGACAAACCTTTAGCTCCATTGACCAGTAATAAAAGATTTGTTACTAATATCAGTAATGAAAAAGTGGACATTACCACCCAACTTATAGAAATAAATATTAAGAATTATAAGGGAATATTATGAACAATTGCATGCCAACAAATTAGTTAACAAATGAAGAACTGTGAAAGATGCAAAATACCAAAACAGACTTAAAAGAAATAGAAAATCTGAACAGACTAAGAACAAGTAAACATTGAATAATTAATCAAAATAACTTTCCACAAAGAAAAACCCAGACTCCGGTAGTTTCATTGGTGAATTCTACCAAGTGTTTAAAAAATTAATACCACTTCTTCAAACTTTCTGAAAAGTAGAAAGGGAGGGAGAACTTCCTAACTCATTCTATGAGTTCAGTTTTATCCTCATACTAAATCAGAAAAAGACAACACACAAAAAAAGAAAATACAGACCAATATCCCTTAGGAATATGGTTACAATAATCCTCAAATTTCTAGAAAATTGATTACAGAATCTTAGTAAAAGTAGTATATCCTATTACTAAGTGGAATTTATCTCATAAATGCCAGGTTTGTTCAACATACAAAAAGGAAGAAATGTACTACCGATAGAATAAAGGGAATAAATGCATAGTCATATCAGCAAATATAGAAAAAGGAATTTGGCAAAATCTAGCACCTATTCATAATAAAAGAAAAACACTCAACAAACTAGAGTAGAAGGTATCTTGCTCAATTCGATAAAGGGCATCAATGAACAGCCCACAACTAGCATAATACATAGTGGTGAAAGAAGTAAAGCTTTCTCTCTAAAATTAAAAATAAGACAAGATGCCCACTCAACATTTCTACTCAAAATTCTGGGGTTCCAGTCAGGGTACTCAGGCAAGAAAATAAAATAAAAGGCATCCATGTTGGAAAGGAAGATGTCAAACTATATTTGCTGAAAGCATGATATTACATATAGAAAACTCTAAAAAATATACACACATTATAAAAAACTTCGTAGAGCTAATTAATGAGTTCAGCAAGGTTGGTTGCAGGATAAAGAAACAATAAGCAAATATTAATTCTATTAATTCTATTGCTATATGCTAACTATTAATTGGCTGAATTTTATCCCCTCCCTCAATTCATATGTTGAAATCCTAATCCTGGTATTTCAGAATGTGACCGTATTTGAAAATAGGTCCTTTAAAAAGGATATTATGTTAAAATGAGGCCTGTAGGGTAGGCCCTTATCCAGTGTGTGTGTGTTTTTTTTTTTTTTAAGAATTTATTTTTAAGTAATCTCTATGCCTTAAGAGGACTCTGAACTTAAACCTGGAGATAAGAGTCACATGCTCTACTGACTGAGCCAGCCGGGCACCCCTGGCCCTATCTAATCTGACTAGTGTCCTCATAAAAAGAGGGGATTTGGACACACAGATAGAAACTAGGGATGTACTTGCATGGACCAAACACCATACGAGGATACAGAACATGGCTAGCTGCAAGCCAGGGAGGGAGGCCTGAGAGAAAATGAAACCTGCTGACACCTTAATCTTGGAGTTCTACTTTCCAGAGGAAACTGTGAGGAAATCAATTTATGTTGTTTGAGTCACCCAGTCTGTGGCAATTTATTTTGGCTGCCCTGGCAAACTAATATACTAGCCATGAACACTCTAGAAGTGAAATTAAGAAAACAATGTCATTTATAATAGTAGCAAAAATAATAAAACACTTAGGACTAAATATAGCAAATAAGTGCAGGGTCAGTACACTGAAACGTAAGAACAATTTTGAAAGAGGGGAAAAACATCCCATGTAAATGGAATGCAAGATTTGATATTGTCAAAATGGCAATAGTCTCCTAATTAATTTACAGATTAAATGTAATCCTTACCAGAATTCCAACTACCATTTTTGCACAGTAACTAACACAGTTTAATACTGGCACTAGGCTAGACATAGAGTAATGGGATAGAATTGAGACTCCATATACATACAAACTCCACGTATTTATTATGGCCACCTGATTTTCAACAATGATACCAAGTTCATTCAATGAGAAAACAATACTCTTGTCAACAAATAGCTGAGACAATTATTTACCCATATTCAAAAGAATAATTTTAGCCCCCTTCCTTACAGTGTGTACAAATATTTAAACAGAATGGTTCAAAGACCTTAATGTAATGGAACAAACTGTAATAATATTACAGATTGTACTATACAATAATCCCTACAAATTGTAATAATAGTACATGGATGTTCATAGCATCATTATTCATAAAAGCCAGAAATTGGGAACAAGTTGAATGTTCATCAACTGATGAATACAAAAAAAGTCATAGATCCCTTCAACGGAATATTATTTGGCAGTAAAAAGGAATAAAGTATTGATACATGTTACAACACGGATGAACCTTGAAAACATGCTAAGTGAAGGAAATGAGACACAAAAGGCCACATATTGTAAATTCCATTTAAGTGAAATGTTTAGAATAGGAAAATCCATAGAGTCAGAGAATAGATTAGTGGTTGCCAAGGACTGGGGAGAAATCAAGAACAGGGAGTGACTGACTGCTAATGGGTTTTTTTTGGGGGGGGGTAATGAAAATGTTCTGGAATTAGATGGTTGCTTTGATTTCACAGTGTTGTGATTATACTAAGAACCTCTGCAATACATTTTAAAAGGGTTAATCTTTTTGTTGTTGTTGTTGTTGAGAGAGAGAGAGAAAGTGCAAGCAGGGGAGAGGCATAAGGAGAGAGAGAATCTCAAGCAAGCTCCATGCTTAGTGCTAAGCCCTATGCAAGGCTGGATCTCAGGACTGTGAGATCATGCACTGAGCTGAAATCGAGTCAGACGTAACCGTCTGGGTAACAGACTGGGCTACCCAGTCACCCCTAAAAGGGTTAATCTTAAATTAGGTTAATTGCATATCAATAAAAATTCATATAGTAAAAATGAAAATAAAAAGAATTTACAGGACAGGAAAACAAGATAAATGCAAGATGAGCAATGCAAATGCAGAACGAAGCATCAGGACTGAAGATCGGCCATCAGTCCTGGCAATGTGTGGTGCTGAGCATTCCAGCAGCAGACACAACAGCCTAGTGATCTGTGCCAGGAGAAGAATAGCCTCCACCAGGGGCTCCACAGAAGTGCAACTGCTGGGGGGGCTGACCCTTGGGAGACAGAGTTCCTGCATTTCAGACTCTTTTATCAGTTCAGAAAACTCTGGGTAGGATATAGAGCTAACAATGATGTCCACAATGGTCAACATTTTCAGAACTTTTCCACGTACTCCATTATCAGGCATTGTGCAAAATATTCTTTAACATGTTCTATGCATTTGTTAATTCACTAAGTGCTTGCTGAACACTTGCCCATTTTTCCTTTTTTGAAAAATGCAGGATTTTAACTTATCCTTGAGTACAACTGAGGAATGAATAAGGTCTATGTTTCTACCACACATTGCTGCTTAAAAAGAAATGTAAGATAATGCTCCTACTTTTTAATACTTTTTTGTTAATAATCCCATTTTAATAATTTCTTTTCTACTTCAAATTGCATATTTTTGTAGTTTTCTATTTACTGATTAAGAACACTTTAGCTTGTTAAATTTAGAAGGAAGACAGTATACACATGAATGAAATTTTAATGCAATATGTTGTTTCATTATGAATGAGCAAAATATTGTTGTTAATCTCATCTAAACACTAAATGTAGTATTGATACGAGGAGAAAAGGCATTAAGTATTCTTTCATTTTAACTGTTTCTGTAAAAAAAGTGATGTTAGGTGATTTTTTTAATGCTTCTTTGATTCAAAAATACTCTATTGATAAAATTTTTACTTAAAACTACAAAAGAGGAAAAAGGTGAAATATCCATCAACAGTATAATGTAATTCTGGTTGATTCTGAGAGCAGAAGTCAGCCAAGATGAACAAATGACTCTTGTAATTTTGTATCAGAGATCAAAAAAATTAGCCCTATCAAATGAGGAGGGAGAGGAAATGCCATAGACCTAGAGGGAAAGGTTATGGTATTAGCTTAGGACCGAGTTAAAGCAATCCACCAACAGCATTTTTCCTTTATCTGACTGAATTGTAGAAAATTTTAACAAATCTTAGTAAAATGGACAAAAACTATTTCCCGAAATAATAATAAAAAATAGATTATAATAAATGCTAAGTACTCTGCACCCTGAACTGCATCTTGTTTTTTTTTTTTTTTTTCCCAAGGAAACATGATATATTTTTTGAGTATCCTGTTAGCCAAGTTTCAGTTTAGGACAGGTCCTTGGAAACATAGCAACATTAGAGTTGGAAGTGGGATGAGATGCGTAATTGTAATTGCCTTTATATAGATAGTACTGCGCTCGGAATGTGTAAAAATCTTCCTGAAGGTTGGTGTAAATAAAGGGTTGCAAACAGATTTGAAATCTATACCGACATTAGCTTGGGTCTGCTTAAAGTTCTTTGTTGCTGACAATGATTCTGATATATGATCTTAAGATTTTAAAGAAGAGTGTTCTATGAATTCCAGATCTTTGTCACGGACAAAGAACTCAAGTATTACTCCTTTAAGATTCCTGATTCATTTGTTCCTTGAGAGGTTAGCTAAAATTAAGCTAGTGAGTAAAAACCCAGCAATTCAGTTCTTATATCCATAGTGAATAGAAATGAGCCTCACTCATTATAACTCTTCTTTCAAGTCAGGTGGAAAATGAAACTTTTCTCACAAAGACACCTTAATTTGTCTCCATGAAATTGAAATAGACAATAATACTGTGGTGAAACATATACTGCAAACTGAAATCATTTAGGCCACAAAATACACTGCTTTTAATTAGGCAGGATTATATGAGTAATCAGCTTTTTCCATTTCACTTTGAACATACTGTCCTACACTTTATTTTTGCTTGTTATAATGTAAAGGTGATGTGTGTGTGTGTGTGTGTGTGTTATATGTGTGTGTATGATTATCAGTTGACATCTAAGGCAGAACATCAAATCCTACATTTATTACAATGATGTTTTTCTTAGTTCTGGGCATTAAAATATCATGCATTGTTGATTTTTGCTCACCTATATCTTCTCCCACACCTAATTAAGTATTTTCTGTATGGGTGGCTCTTTAGAATAAGATCATGTGAGTAAAATGAAATAATTTAACAGCACCAATGATAGACAAAACACTTAAAAAAACAGATTCACTCTGAATTACCACTTGGCTTCCATTCAGTTTTTGGCATCAGACTTCCATTTAAGGTATATTCCTTTAATCAGAAGAGCAAAGCATTGCTGACAACAAAGAAGAAGAAAATAAATACTCCTGGGGCACCTAGGTGGCTCAGTAGGCTAGCATCCCTCAGGTCATGATCTCACAGGTTCGTGGGTTTGAGTCCTGCATCGGGCTCTGTGCTGAGCGCTCAGAGCCTGGAACTTGCTTGGGATTCTGTGCCTCCCTCTCTCTCTGTCGCTCTCCAACTCGTGCTCTATCTCTCTGTCCAAAATAAATAAACATTAAAAAAAGAAAAAAAGAAAGAAAGAAAACACTCCTAAAATGATACTAGGGAGAGACAGGACCTTCATTCTCAAAAAAAAAAAAAAAAAAAAAATAGAGGAGATACCCTCCTCCTTTTTTTTTTTTTTATCTACTGTGGAAGTAGAGGGAAATATCCCAGACTAAAAAGAAGTAATGCTTTCTTGAGATGACTCTTCCTGCCGAGGTTTCTTATAATTTTGCATATATTGGGGATTGGAGTTGCGCAGAACATTTTGGGAAGCTTTCCACCTGGATTTATGAAGTAATGACATCACTAGGGATGTAGATAAAAAACTGAACATCAATTAAACAAGAACCAAATTTTGATTTAGATAATTGTTTCCCAACTTCACGTTAAACAGGTAAGTACCTCAGGTACTCAAATTTTGTGGTAATGTTGCACAGAACCTAAAAACTCTCAGTTAGGCAGAAATGAAAGGACCTGATTTCGTAGGTATGGCGAGGAGGAGATCAACGACTTGTGAGAAAGCTCAGGAGAGAGGAAGGGTCTTGGCATGATAAAGTGTGTGCGCACAACATGTTTGTGTGTGTGTACACGTATGTGTTTCTGAAATAAATAGCAAATTGAATACTGAATTATGAAAAAAACATGTTACACCTCCTGCTTCCCTTCTCCCAGGCTAAGTAGCCATGAGAGAGCCATTCTTTCTGTATCAAATTAGCAGAGTAGTTTAATTATGCGGCTCCACTTCCGGTGGGTTCTGTGACGAAACTCAGGTGTGTCAATATTAGAAACGAAACTGCCAGTTATTTAACCAGCAAAGGAAAGTTTATTTGGGAATCGTAGAGGAAATGAGGTTAGGGACATGCTGGCTATGACAAAGCACAGGCAAGTGTGAAGAACAAAGGAGAGGGCCTTGCCTTTGGAGAGGGCAGGAGGAGCAACTGGGTCGATTTGAAGGAAGGGTTATTGGGGGAGAGCAAGAGTTCAGGGCCGCAGCTTCTCAGTGGCGGGGTGGTGGTGGTTTTCCTCCTCGCTTATTGCCAGGCAAGGAGAAAATCTTCCTTCATCCTCCTAGGGGAAGTGAAGGAAGCTCCTCCCTGCTGCGTGTGTGAAGTCGGCTGCAAAAGGGGTTAGGAGGTGAGTGAGAACCCTGCCTTTCACGCCTCCGACTGCATTTTGAATTGGGTTCAAATTGTGTTCATTTTCACAGGTGCCCGTTAATCGTACCCAGAAACTTTTCAGAGCATGGAAGAGAGTGGGCAAGAATAGACCAAGAGACTTTAAACCTTAAGAACACTGATGCAAGCTCTCCATCGATTTAGGACTGTGCTTCCTCCCTCTCTTAAGAAATCCAAAGTCATGTACTTTGCACAGGCACCGTTTTCAATTCTTCAGGTTTACAGTAAGAACTCAGTAGAACCCTATAAGGGCATTACCACAGTTCTCCCCATTTGATGGATGAGGACCTGAGGCACTGTGAGAGGAACTGAGCAAAGTCCTGGCTTTGTCGTGGGAGGAGGTGGGGTTCCAATCCAGGCCGTGTGGTTCAGGAGTCTATGTTTTTAACCAATACGCTTTTCTACTTTTCTTCGTATTTGTCCCTTTAAAAGGAGGTTCAGCGAAATCAGCTGTAAACTAGCGGGAGGGCTGGGAAGGGTTAACGCTGAAGCACAGCCTGGAGCTGAAACAACAAAAACAAACGAGCGAGCGAACGCCGGTTAAAGCCCCCGAAGGAAATTCAATGGGCCTCCTGTTCCTTTAAACTCGCGCTTTCCCTCCGGCGGACCCTTTACAAAGCGGCCGCGGCCGCGGGACCGCGCCGTCGCGCGCTCCCTTCCTCCTCCGATCTGGCGGGTCTGGGGTCTGAAGGGGTGTTTCAGGGTCAGTAGCCGCACTCACTCGGGTTGGCTTTCTTCACACCCCGACGGGTACACACGTCCTCCCGGGCATGGCGAACTGTAATTAACCCCTTAGCGCCCGGGGAGACCCCGCCGGCGGCTGACGTCTGCTGGGTGCCGCGCGGGGCCGCGCGACCCCCCGCAGCCGCGCGCGAAGCGGGCCCGGGGGCCAGGTGGGCGCAGGCGCCGCGGCTGCGGCTGCGAAGGGCAGGAGCGGCGCGCAGGATGGCGCCCCCGCGGCGCGGAGGGGCAGCCCGGCGCTCGGCGCCCAGCTCGCCTCGCTCGCCGCGTCTCCCGGCTCTCGGGGCAGTCGGCTGCGGGGGGCGCGCGGGGCTGGAGTTGCCCTCTCACTCCCCCTGGCTTTTCTCCTCCGGCTTAATCTCTCGGCGACTTCACTGCCAGCGCCGAGGAAAGTGCAGCCATTGGACAGGTCGGTGCTAGCTGCCGGTTTCGGGGAGGAAGGTGGGAGACGCCTGAAGGAGCGAGGGGGGAGGGAGGAGGGAGGAGGGAGGAGGGTGCAGCGGCAGATCTGGCAAATTGCAAGCTGCCTTCCCTCCCCAAAGTGTGGAGCAGAAGCGCGGGGGAGCTCGGCGGCGGCGGCGCCTCCTCCGCCACCAAACTCCCGGGGCTCGGCGGGGCTTGCAGCCACCTCCTCCTTAGCCAGGAGGAACCCTTTCCCGATACGTTTTGGCCTGACCCCCCCCCCCGGCCCCCATTTCTTTCTTCTTCCTCTTCCTCCCCCCTTCTTTATCTTTTCTTTTTTTTTTTTTTCTTCTCCTCTCTGTCTCTCTCTTTCTCTCTCTCTTTTTTTTTTTTTTTTTTTTTTTTTTTTTCTGGCTTCGGACCTTAGACTGCTGCAGCCTGAGCCTTCACTGGGCTCAGCTCTTTAGAGCAGCCCATCCCTCCGGCTGCGAGAAAGGACGCGCGCCCTGCGTCGGGCGAAGAAAAGAAGAAAAACTTGTCGGAGGGGTTTCGCCAGCCCACATTAACCCCCTTCCCGCAAACCCAAACCTCCCGCCAGGGCCATCCCAACACTGGGGAAAGTTCCTTGTGAGCCGACAGCCCTCTTGGATTTGGAGGAGGCAGCGGCGCTGGCTGTGGAATTAGATCTATTTTGAACCCAGTGGAGCATACCGCGGGGGCTCGGAAGTCACTCTCTGCGGGCACCCGGGTGGCGCTGCCTGTGCGGAACCCAGACTTTACGAGCCCCGGCTGCAAGTGGCCTTTCCTCCCCGCCGTTGGTGTCCTGTGTCTGGGGTGAGGGCTTCGAGTGTTGTGGCAAGTTGCGAAGAGAGGCCCGAAGGTCCGGAGAGGACTGCGCTCCCCCCGGCTCTCCCTTCCTCTTCCCAGCTCCTGAGTGTGAAATCCCATCGAAATTTACCAAGGCCTCCAGGTTCAGCCAGACCGGTCCGCGGCGCCTGGCCCCAGCGTCCCCAGCGTCCCGATTGCCACTCGGAGCCTCCAACCACCCGGCGCCGGGGAAGGACTGGCGGGGAGGGGGAGGGAGGTCTCGGCGGCGGCATGGCGAGGTTCCCGAGGGCAGACCTGGCCGCTGCAGGAGTTGTGTTACTTTGCCACTTTTTAATGGACCGTTTTCAGTTCACTGAAGGGGAGCCTGGAAACCGAATCAATGGTAAGATGCACTTTAGCTTGTTGATTTTTTGCGCAACTGAAGATTTCGCTGGCACCCCCCCCCCCATTCTCAACCCACCCCACCCCCCCCCCACCTCATCTGTCTGCCCTTGGGAAAGTTATTGCAATTGCTTTTGGGTAAACTTGGGCTTTCCGAAGGGGGAAAAGAGGCTTGGTTAGAGAAGGGGACTGGAGGTTTCCTTGAGGATTTCGGGCTTCCTTCACCTGAGCGACAGAGGGTGGTACTGTGTCCCCAAGTCGCCCCGAGAGGGCTCTGGTGTGTAAGAGCAAAACCTTCTGAAGATACCTTTCCCAGAACTGGCATCCCTGGGAAGTCTTCTCTCTGGCTCCTCCTGCTTCTCTGCTGCCGCCGCGATAAACTAAGCGAGTGCGTGATGGGGGCGGTGGGTGGGGGACGTAGTGGCAGCCGGGGATTGCAGGGTTTTCCCCAGCTGGAGAAAATTTCCTCTGGGCGCCCTTTTCTTCCCCAGGCGATTCCCACCTTAGTTCTCTTTCGCTGTCTGGGGCTGAACGGGCTCTGGAAGTGGGGCGGGGTAGGTGCGGCGCCGAGGCGGGGAGGAGGTGGCAGAAATGGGGTGGGCGCGTCTCTGGAGACCCATCCCTGTCCCCATTGTCCTCCACCGGCCGGCTTCGCACACAGGCCTGAACGTGTCCGGGGTTTGTCCAAGTCCCCTGACATCTCCCCCCGCCCCCCAATCCCCTCCGCGCGGAGACCCGGCCTTCGCTCCATCCGTGCGGACGCCAGCCAGGTGCGCGTCCAGCCGGGAGCCGCGCCCCCGGGGCCAGCGCGCAGCCGGCGCAGCGAACCCCCGCTGGCTCTCCTAGGCGGGTAGCGGACCGGAGGTGCAGGTGCCTCCCGCGACCCTGCTCTCCTGGGAACTGGGTGCCTGCTCACCCTTTCTGCCCCTCAGGAAGAAAGTGAAGAAACAGGCAGAGAGACCTTGGCAGAAATTTGTGAACTCAGGTTAGACTTGGAGGGGAGGTGAAATGAACAAAAACCCCTTGAAGAAAAAAAAAAAAAGGAAAGAAAACACAAACTTTCTGTGTAGCGTAATCAAGGTTTTGTTTTGTTTTGCTAATGAAGCCTAGGGTAGTGGTGGTGGTGGTGATGGTAAGTGGTTCCTCAGAAAGTATACATGTGTCCGCAAATGTCAAACATGAAAGTCGCACATGGAAGCGTACCGAGGTCACCTGGGGACTCCAGGTGAGGCGAATCTTGGAGAAAGCCCTTCGATGAAATTCACCAATCTGAGACCTAGAAATCAGCTGAGAACACTGTCTCTGCCCCTGGTGTAAATTCTTATAGAAAACACACAGATTCTGACTCTGCGCGCTCCAATTGATGATTGGAGGGGTGTGTGTGGGGTGGGAGGAGGGGGCAACATGCTGAAAATGCTTTTAAAACTGTGAAAGAGTTTAAAACCCCAATTTTCTTGATGGTGATTTGTCTGTCACATATAGTTTTGTTCTGCATAAATGGACATAGGTTGTTCTTTACTAGGTATGTCAGTAGATTATCCATTCTGTTTATTTGTCTGCTACATTTCATTGATTAAAAAAAAAAAACTATCACTTTTACCCTGTGGTACTGATATTGTAGGGCCCCATTCATGGAATAAGTAAATGCTTAAAGAACAATTTACTTCATCCCAAGGGAGATTAGAGAGATGTATATGCCAAAATGCATTCCGAAGTTGTTTATTTGAAAACTTCTTTGGCACTGGTGTAAATAAGGCATTTACAGGGGGAAAAAACAACAACAAATATCAGCAGATATTTATTTTTTCTGAACTTCTTTCATTAATGGTATGTTAGTGAGAAAAGACTATGTATACATCTTCCTATTCTAAATTCTCAAGTTGAGGATGAAGTGAACATTCACTCTAAGATTGCCCAGATAATTAAAAGCTGTGGGGATTATAAAACACCTAAATTGCTCAACATAAATGTACAAGTATTATAAACTAATTATAAACTAGTATCTGTGGTGGAAAATTACTCTAGAAAGCCATATTTTTTATAGGATTGAGTCAAAAATGAAGAGTTTTAAATTTCTTGGTAAGTGTTTTGGAGATTTATTGCAAACTGAAGTAGTTTCTTTAATGGATACCAGTCTACATATAGTTTTTGAATAATCTTGAAGTTAAATGGTTATATTTTCATTGCTTTAAATACAATATAGCAATGAAATAGAAGAAAAAATAATTTCCTTTGTAAATAGCTAAAATTTCACTATGGGAAAATTTTTAAAGAGGCCGACAGTCTTGAAATTTGCCATGTAGCAATCAGGATTTTTATCACAGACATTTTGTCACAGGAGAAAAAGATCTGATTTCATAACAGGGACATTTAATTATGTATTACTTTAGAAAATGCTGCAGTTGATTTTATGGCCACCAGAGGGCAGAGGAATTACCAATTTCTCCTATTCCATTCTTGCCCAAATCTCTCAGATTAATGATCTTCAATACTTTGTTTTTCCTATGCACAGTACTTTTTTTTTTTTTTTTTTTGGTATTTCAGCTTACCACATATAAATGAGTGGCAATTTATAATAATGAGCGTTTATTCCCTATGTTCATTGAAATTAACTTTTCATTCAACATTTATATAGTACCTCCTACATGTAAAGATCTATACTTAAAAAAATTTTTTAATGTTTATTTTCTTTTGAGAGACAGAGAAAGACAGACTGTGAGTGGGGGAGGGGCAGAGAGGATCTCTGTATCACAGAATCTGAAGCAGGCGCCAGGCTCTGAGCTGTCAGCACAGAGCCCGATGTGGGGCTCAAACCCATGAACTGTGAGATCATGACCTGAGCCGAAGTCGGACACAATCAACTGAGCCACCCAGGTGGCCCATAAAGATCTATACTTTGAATACATTCTTGTGGTGTGTTTGTATAGTAGAAAAATTAAAATATCTTCTTTTATATCCCTGTTGGAGGTTTTTAACAAATTATTACGGCATTCTCAACAACATAGCTTTAAAATATCTCTTATGACAAAAAGTTCATTATATAATGAATTTATCTTTAGGAATGAATGTAATCTACACATAGATGAATAGTATATGCCATACTAGTTTTTATCGACACCAATACTTAGAGAAAAATAAACTTAGAATAATTCTAAATTCTAGAAATCTGAAATCTTCTTTGTATTGTTACACATTTGTTCCTATATCCTAAATTAATTGAAAAACGATTGAGTAATCATGTCAAAGGAGAAAGATGTGTTAATGTCTTGAAGAATTTTAAAATTTAATGGGGAGAAAAGGCCTAAAATTATGTAGTTATTTTGACTTGGTTATTACTCTTAATTGTGACTTAATGCAAAAAGGAAGTTCAGTGCCACTATACAGAGAGTAAAGATAGTTTAGGACTCCAGGGAATTTTTGCTATTTAAACTTTCTAATATTGCTATATACTGAAAGGAAATAGTTTATTTTTAGCAGATCACTTACATATATTTTAGTTATTTCTCTAGTGGGATATTTTTCTATTATTTTCTGCTTTCATTGGAGTTAAAAGACTTAGTTTGAAATATCATTAACTTGTGGAGTTTATTATGAGATTATCTCTGTTGAGACATACTGAGATTAGTATAAGTTTTTGTTTGCATATATATTAGAAGAGAAAATTATAACAGAAGGTTAATCAAGTGAATATTCTCTATAAAGTACACAGGGGTCAGACTAATGAACAGATGGTAGGTTGATTTTTATTTTATTTTATTTTATTTTATTTTATTTTATTTTATTTTATTGGGGGGGTGGGTAGAGAGAATGGGAGAGAGAGAATCCCAAGCAGGCTCCTCGCTATTAACACAGAGCCTGATGCGGGGCTCAAACTCACAAATTGTGAGATCACGATCTGAGCCATAATCAAGAGTTGACACTTAACCAGCTGAGCCACCCAAGAGCTCCAGGTTGATTTTTAATGAATCAGTGGCTCACGATTACATACAATTTTTTTTTAAAACACAAAATGTGAAAGTCTTTTTCTTTTAGAGAATAGATACAAGTTGAAGCCTAAGGTTGGATAAGATTTTTAGTTCATGGATATCTGCACAGAGATTTGAAATAATTATAAGTAGGAAAGTTTTGCATTTGTTAAGTTTTATCAAGTAGAATGTACTTGAATAAAACTTTGTAATAGAAGATACTAATTTGCTCTAAACAGATTTCTTCTCTGCCTGCAGACAAGTAGACAACATGGATACTTTTCAATTAGTTGTGTCTCTGTTGTTTGGTTTTTTTTTTTTTTTTGCTTCCTAAAAGATGTTTCCTATTGTAGAAGCAGAATATTTATGAAGATTAGTGAATTGATCAACAGCTGTGATCATGAGGTCTGAAGTCTTGAGTGGTTTCCTACTATCTCTTCACCATGGCCTCCAAGGTCATTATCATGTGGCCTGGACCTACAGTTTCAGCTCTCCCGCCTCTCCCCGTTTCTGAACACTCTCACCAATTGAGGCTCCTTGATCTTCCCTGAGTAGGTGCCGTGTGTCACTACCTCTTTTCCATTCCTCCTTCACCTTCTTCGGTCATGTGTCTCCATTTGTCCACCTTCTGCTTTTTCTTACAGCCTTATCTCAAGTGACACAGTTCACAAAAGGATGTGATATCTCAGAACTCTCTGGGAACTTCTGTACCTTTTTAAAGGCACTTGTTTGTTTGAATCTGCTTGATAGTGGAAGCAGATTGTTTTCCTCCATCCCATTTCTGCATCTCTTTCATATACTTTCTTAGACTGTAGATCATGTTCTGGAGGTCATGGTCCATTCACTTGTGAATCCCCCAAGGCATCTCCCACACAGGCATGCAATAAATAGCTGTTGAACTGACCAGACTGAATGGAATTGTAGTTCAAGCAGGACTGTTGCGTTGAATGTCACCTTGGGAGACTTCTGAAAAGTACATTTTACCCTGCTTATGACTTTTTCCACCAATAAGTTGGAAATGAATATATAGACAAGTTTTATAGAATTGATCGTTTAAAACAAGAGAGTAGGATCCAGGGGTCTGCCGAACTTTTATCATGCTTGTGGTGGATGATATTTACCTTAAATCTTCTACTAATAGATACGACTTTTAAAAAGTTCATTCTGTCATTCAGTTATATTTCTGGTTTCTGAGTGAATTTTTCCTCATGTTCTTAATCTAACACCTCTAAATACAGTACGTGTGTATGTACATATGTGTGCATATATATGAAAATGTATATGCATATATGTCTATATAGACATATAGTGGTAATGTATTTTCAGCAGAGATTAACACTATTAAATAGTTTAACAGTTTTAGTTCTTTGTGAAATTACTCTTGAATTGTGCTCAGGCCTCCTGACGTTAACCTGCACTGAAGGAGACCTTTAAAAAAACAAAGTAAAAATAAATAAATTTAAAAAATAAAATAGGTCAATAAAGCGATTTCCTAAAACTTGTTATGGTGGCTGTTTCGGGGTGGGGGGATTGGTGGTAACACGCAGTGCATTTTGCACGTTGTCTGCTCCCTGAATAGGTGAGGGTGACAGGAGAGAGAAAAAAGGAGAGAAATTTTGTATCTTACTAACAGAGTTGTTCTTCTGAATTAGTTTGTTTCTGTCTTCTGGACATGGTGCATAGTGACCAGATGCATTACCTTTTAAAATTTGGTTTCCTGAAAGCCCAGAGCACAGTTTGTAGCCTACCTCCAAGGATATATACTTTCTGGACTCCATTTTTTTGTGGACTAGCTTACCATCTTCTCTTTCCTACCCCTTTTGAAAAAATATTTATTTATTTATTTTGAGAGAGGGAAAGAGAGAGAGAGAGAGCGAGCCCATGCAGGGTAGGGGCAGAGAGAGGGAGAGAGAGAGAGGCTCAGCCCTGTCAGCACAGAGCCCAACATGGGGCTCAAACTCACAAACCATGAGATCATGACCTGAGCCGAAATCAAGAGTCAAATGCTTAACGGACTGAGCCACCCAGTCTCCCCGTTCTCTTTCCTTCTCTTTATTTTGTCCAACTTTCCTTACTTAAAATCTTGTCTTGTAGTTGTTTCAGAGATGGGAAATAAGTAAATAAAAAGTAATCACCGCAATCCGTAAAGCTATATATTACTAAATTGCTTTTCAGCTTTCTTTTAATCTGACGAATTCCAGTCCTCTGCCTTTATTCCGAGCACATTTTCTCAAAGCTTTAATTATCCCTTTACAGTACTGCGCTCTGAGAAGTCTTTCTTCTTCACTAAGGTTCACCCAGGATGTCTTCCCTCGCTATCCTCCAGACAATGATTCCGTTCAAGTGAGGAAGTTCCTGAAGAATGACAGACTAAGTAGTGATGCTTTTATTAAGGCAGTTTCTCCCACTCTTTCTTGTGTCACATATAGCCTGGTCAAATTCGCGCGATAGTGTCCGAGGAACGAAGAGAAGACAAAATACTCTACATTATGTGGTAACTGGACTTTGAACTCATTTTTCAAAGTATTTGTTCTTTGGCATGTTCTTATTTTGCCCTCTTTAATTAAAAAGGTGGTGAGATACAGCATGATGGTCAGATTTGGGTATTTAAATAGAATCTGAGACCTCATCAGGGACCTGTTTGGTATTAGTATAGCCTGTTAAAGATTGCAGATCTGAAAAAACGTTGGAAACTGTGTGGCCTTCCTTGAAATGTAGATTTGTGATCCCTTCCCCTCGAGGTCATCCAAACAGAGGCGATCAGGAGTGGCTCTCCTCTTCTAAATTAAAATCGGGCAATAGTCACTGTTTCTGCTTCACATGTTAGAGTAGAGAGCGCCCTGTGGTTTTGCTGCAAGGGTCATAAAGGCAAAGATTGCAGGATGACTTCAGTTTTACTTTTCTGGAGTTTTTTGCTGAGTTCCTACCTCTCCTCACCTATTATTTTTCACTAACTAATTGGAAAATTTTCCTGAAATTCATATTGCTCAAGGTCCCATCCTGTAGGTAAGGTGCTTAGCTCATTGAGGCTTTGAGAAGACAGAGAGAATGTAAAGAATTTGCCCCGTGGATAAACTGCATAAAAATCAGAATATTTAAAAGTCAGTTTTCTACGTGCTCCTTGTAGTGGTCAGTGATCGGAGAAGTGTAAATGAAGCTGGCATAGTTTCTTTAAGCATGGGCCTGGGTAAGTACACCCTTATTTATTTCCATCAGGATGATGTTTTCTTTGGTCCAGTTGGAATCTGGAATATTCAGCAGGCACTGATTTTTTTTTTTTTTTTTAGGTAGTGGTATTTAAGTTAACACAGTTGTTAATTACGTATATGGATCTGTTGGTAGCACTAGCTCTCAACTTTTTCTCTCTGAAACCATAATCTGAACATCTAATAAAATACTGATTTCCCTAAACCCTAAAAGAGAAGCAAGATAGGCAGAATTTATCAATTTAGAATATGAAATTCACAAATAATCATGATTTTCAAGATGTGAAAATGGTCTTCTAGGATGTATTTCTATTATGCATAATTGCTTAATTCTTTCCAGAAACAGACCATAGCTGTCACCATCACAACGAATCTGATTACTTAACTGGTAAGTTGTTCATTTGTTTGGTCAAAAGGGCCCACTGACCTTAGTGCAGGCACAGCGGGGAGCAAGTCCAGTACTTGACTTCTTTTGGCTGCACTCTTGCCTCCTTCTGCTCTTCATTTCCTTCAGTACATCACTGCGCTACAAGATACTCATGGAAAAATGTATGTGAAATGATTTTTGGTATACTGAATCATATTCTCACTGCATGTGGATGCTTACTATTTAAAGGAATCCTGTCCTGGGGCGTCTGGCTGGCCTAGTTGGTTGAGCACTGAGTTCGGCTCAGGTCATGATCTTGCGGTCCCTGAGTTTGAGTCCCGCCTCGGGCTCTGTGCTGACAAGCTCAGATCCTGGAGCCTGCTTTGGATCCTGTGTCTCCCCCTCTCTCTACCCCTCCCTGGCTTGTGCTCTACCACTCAAAAATAAATAAACATTAAAAAATTATTTAAAAAAATAAAGGAATCCGGTGCTGAACTTTTGATTAAAAAGAAAATCAATCTCTTAATTATTTTGCTAGTCCATAGTTTTATGTTTAAAATTAAAGTATACTGTATATATGTACTTGAACTATGAAAAACTAAGGAACAAAAACTGAATGACAAAACATAATACTCTGTATTTGCATGTTTATTCTTTGGTTCCTGTTTGCAGTGAGATTAGAGAGAGTCATTTGAAGTTATTTGTTCACACAACAAAAATTTAAAGAGTATTTTAATACCTATTTAAAAACTCTGGACGCCCTATAAAAATAAAGTTGACTTTTTTGGGGCTCCTGGGTGGCTCAGTTGGTTAAGCGTCTGACTTCAGCTCAGGTCATGATGTTGCCCTCCATAAGCCTGGCCTCATGCTGGGCTCTGTGCCGAAAGCTCAGAGCCTGGAACCTGCTTCAGATTCTGTGTCTCCCTTTCTCTCTGCCCCTCCCTCACTCAAACTGTCTCTCAAAAATAATAAATGTTAAAAAATTAAAAAAAATAAAGTTGACTTATAGTTAAATGTCATTTCACATTAGTTTGAAAGCATTCTTGCTGTATTTACAAAGATATTGCTTGATGTTTTATTTTCATGGCTTATTTAACATCATAGGATATCATATATCTTGGGTGATGTATATTTGTTTCTGTTTTGGTTTATAACTTATATTTTAAATTTTTACATAGTTTTAAAAATGTCTTTTATTCAGATTAAATTTCTTTAATTCAAATTAAATGAATTTTATGAAAGCATTTAATTTGACATGAAGGATGTGTTAAAATATTTCCTATATGAGAGTATTGTGGTAACATTTGTTAATACGGCAAGACTTGCAAAATACTGATGAATATGTTGTAAAACAATTTTGGTTGAGGCTGAATTGTGTAATAATTAATCACTTTGGCATAATAATAATAACATCACTTGCTGTTTTGTCCACATGTACGTGTTGGTCCTAATTTTTCCATAATTGATTTATCCAGTCTTCTAGTTATTTTCCCACCATTGACTTGTCCATCTTCCATCAATCAGTGCAGGTAATCAATCAGAGAAGTTTTGAACACTCCTGCTACCCATATCCTTGCGTATGTCTGTCTTCAAGTTCATATGCAGGGGTTACTTAGCTTATACTTAAAGATAGAATTCATGGGTTATTTGGTTTATGAATGTACTACTGTGAAAGATAATCCCTGGGACAAGCCCTGTTAGATCTTCCGAGATTAAGTACTTCAAAGATAAAGAACGGGAGGGGGAACCCCTGATAATGATCTCTGTGTGGATATCATACAGTCTTAATTACTTTAGCTTTATAATAAGTACATCTGGCCGGGCAAACCTGTCTCGCTTGTTTTTGATCTTCAGAAGTGTCATGGGTATTCTAGAAGACTCTTGGCATTTCCACTCTCTATTTGGAATAAACTTTTCAGTTTTCACTAAATCCTCTGTTGGACTTTGAAATCACATTAAATCTCAGGGTCATTTCGTAAAGATTTCTGTTTCTAAACAACTTGGAGACGATGTAGTTTCTTTACTACAACATCTAAAAGTCAGAACAAGTACCCTGGCACTTCATAACAAATTGTTAATAGCCACTATTTGGCAGTGATCATTGTTAGTTGAAACAATGTCCTTAGATGGAGGGCTAGTGCTGTTTTCCTGATCACATCATGAAGCTAATGATACATTCTAATTGTTTCTTAGGAAATACCAGTAGAAACCATAGGTTAATTAAAATGAACAGCTCAACTGAGGGAAAGAATGTTAATTCCTAACTTCTTGGAAACTACTACAAATGAGGGGTGAGCACTAGGGAAATAATATGTGAAAATTGTGACATTTTCACAGTGTCCCTTTCGGTAACCCCTCTCTAGACAAGCGGAGCAGTTATTGGGAAAACTGTAGGTCTTCTGCTTCATAAGAAACAGCTCTGGTGAGAATGGTAAAAGCCCCTGGATTTAGGACTCTCCTTAATGTTTGCTCTTTAGCTAATTAATATCAATTTCATGGGAGATTTACATCGAAAGAAAGTGCACTTTACAAATTAATACCATTTAAAGATAATAGATTTATGATTTTATTTAGACTACAGGCATTTATAATTTAAATGGTTACAATTTGCTGGAGTTGAAAATCCTAACCGCATCTCTACCTCAACACGGTTTACAACTGGCCGTTGCTCTATACTCATGGATACTGGTCTGGGTATTTGTTAATCAGGAGTCAACTGACAAGGCAGGCAGTCTGTTTTATTTCTTTGTTATTTAGCCTTCATTATCTTTTTAACATCTGTTGTTCATTTTAGATATTTTTGAAAACAAGCAATGATTTAAAGCTATTCTGCAGATTATAGTCTCATTGTCTGGACATTGCAAAACAGCTTTATGCAGGAAGCCAGACTTGTGCAATGTCAGTTTTCTCAAGCTGTTTTTAGGAGAGTGGTTTGTAAAATAGGCATGGCCAATAAGAAGCTAATTTTTCTAAAACTCAGGACTGATGTTTGACTCCAGACTGCTTTTCTCCATTGCCTAGACCCATCGTCCTGGCTCCAGCAGGCCACCATTTTTCCTAGCCTACTTTACTTCAACGGCTTCACTCCTTGCCTCCAAAATTGTCCTGCTGGAATCCATTCTTCATTCCACAGCCTGAAAGCTCTTTCTAAAATGCAAATCTGGCTGTGCCACTCCTCTGTTGAAAATGCTTTCCTGCCTTCCTACTGCTCTCACACTAGAGTCAAGGCCTTCAAAAATTTTGTCCTGGCTTCCCTCCCTGGGTTCAAACTTATCACTTCCTTACGCATTTCCCAGCACACTCTCCCCTCTGAAAATTGTGCACGCCTTGCCTTCTCGGAGCGCGCTTTCCTCTTCTCTTTGGCTATTCGCCCTTCAGGTCTCATTTTTGACTTGATTTTTGGCACACTGAATAATTTTTTTAGTGTTTGTTTGCCAGCTCCCAGTTTGAGACAAATGCCTTGCCAAAGTGCACTTTACAGGTCCTCATGATATCACTTATCATCAATAGTGTGGTTGTGTCTGCATTTGACTGCAAGCTGCCCGATGTAAGAGGCCATATGTGACTGATCACCACTGAATCGCTAGCTCCAAGAATAGGAAGTCCTCCGTGAAGATTTGTTGAACAAAAGAATCTTGTTTGTGTTCCACTTGTAGGATATACTGTATTTGTTCAGATTTATTACTCAAGGCAAAGAATTTTGTTTCTACCTTGTTTCTCCATATTTCTTTGGGCAGAATTTCTAAATCATAATTTAACATGCCTCAGATTTAAATATCAGTGAGTAAAATATATACAAACCAGAGATTAAGTGACTTCAGAGTAAGGGAATTTTCATGCATTTGTGAAGAATTGAGAGTTCATACACAAATGACAGTGTAGGAATGATCAAGTCCTTTATTAAGCTAGGGAGAACAGATACTTTAATGATAATACTTTAGTTAACTATATTTATTAATTAATACTTTATTTATAAACCAGCCACTTGAATTGTCTGAAAAAATATTAAAATTGGTTCATTTGCTTCTCTGGAGGGAATTTCATAGTTTAAAAGAACATATGGGTAAACAATGAATGAAACTGAAATTTGAGATTAAACCACAAAATTTGCGTAAACAGCTTTCCAGCTATCTCAAAGCTAAAGATGCAAAGTAGGAAATACTCTTTAAGATTAGCTATTTAAAAGATTTCCAGATACACAACACTGGGCAGCCTTTTAAATGTTTTTTCAATAAAAGGGTCTAAGATATCTCTTAATGCTGCACTCAGTGATGTGAGTTCACTCCTTTCAGGGTTCCAAATGGGATCCACTTGGTGAAGTTTACGTCGGTGTTGGTCAGCATCCTTTGTGTGCTCTACAACTTATATTTGCTATTCTCTAGGCACATTTTTATTACCTTTGTCTATATATTGTTTTGGTTTTTTTTTAGAAACATGCCCAAAGTTCTGTGTTCCATAATAGTTTTACGGTATGAACAGCTGATATTATCTGCTCAATATCTCTTACCCCTTTCTACCGGAAAGCACCTTACCATCATTTAGGAATGTCCTCTCTGACTCTCTTGGGGTTCTCCCGGAAGCTTCTGTCATAGGTGTCATGCTCCCCCAAGACAGTTCAACACCTCTTCAGGTGAGTACTCACAGTACCCATGGGTCATGGACATCAAGTCAGTCAACCTTCCCTTTTAGTCAAGGTAAAAAGTCAAGGCGTTTAGTAATCTGGTCCTGGCCTACCTCTCCACGTTCACATTCATCACTTCCTATTTTTGTTTTTGTTTTGTTTTTAAATACCTCTGGGGGGGTTGCTGCATTGGGAAGATAAAAGTGTAAAGCCACGTGTAGACAGTCTTAGATTTTTCAATAGCATAAACCAAAAAGTTCCAGGTTTTGAGTTGAAATTGTTTACTTGCCACTGAAAAATCTTGGTAAATATGTATTTTTAAAAATTGGTATTTGAATAGTTATTTGATTGATGACTATTTCTCCCACTAAACTAAGGGTAGGAACCATTTTACTTTTTTTTTTCTTGGCAGTCTCATATTGCTTGGTGTATCATAGAAGCCACTCAAGACATATTTGTTAAATAAATTTTTGAGATGAGCTCATTTGGTAGAGTGTCATTTCATAACTATTAAAATAATTCAAATCTCAGAAATCAGGTGGAAGGTTGTGACTGTAATAGTTTCTTCTCTACTGGTTTTCTCAAGTAATATTTTGTTCCTTTCTCGTTTTGCACATTAAATTCCCTTACCTCGTCTTATTTTTGTAATATTTCTGTGTGTTTTATTTTGTGTCTTTCATTGCCCTACAGTTCTTATTACTTTATTTTTGTTGTGGATGTAGATAAACTTTCTAGGAAATAGAAAAGAGGAAGCCTTATAACTCTTTAATGGGTGACACATCATAGCTTTTGTTAGTTCATTAATCTGTATCCACAATTAACAGGCAAAAAAAAAAAAAAAGAAAAAAGAAAAAATACATTAATCAGACAATAGCTGATCTAAAGCCAATACTTACTTTTTTTTTACTTAATGCTTTTTTATTGGAATTTTCCAGACCATTAAAATTTTGAAACAAAACAAAAATTGTAAAACTACATTTCAGACATAACACTCAGCACACGGTAGGTTTTCAATTTAAATTTTCTTGACTAACTTATTGAGTAGAGGGCCACTAATGTCTGTTTTACTTCTAATGAAGGCATTGACTCACTCATCCTTTCATTTATCCAATAAGTAATCAATAATTTTTTAAATGGGTGGAGGAATATATTGATGCGTTTAGTAGAAGTAGAATTGGCTCTTACAGGTTAATTGGAAACCTAGCCATTCTAAATCATATTCTTTATACCTAAGTTGGGGACTGCCATATGTTATACACTTAAGTGTGATGTGTGCTTAAAATATATGACATTTTCTTAGTACGATTTGAAATATCTTCATAAAGTTCATATCACCTAATTTTCATATTAGTTCAGCTGTTCCTCCAAAGGAAAATTTCAGTTGGAAGATGTCTTTCATTCAATCAATTTAATTTCATAGTTCACTGTTTTAGGTTAAAATAAAAAAGATGGTTTCTATACTTAAGGAAGGTGATCTACAGGGGAAAATGAGCACACACATAGCATGAATCTGGTGGGATAACTGTGACAGGCATGGACATAACGTGGGGACAAACCAGTGCCTGGAGGAGCAGCAAAGCCAGAGGAGGGCTGGCAGGGTGGAGGTGGGGGACAGGCTCTGGGGGAGACATCACTCCATTGCCTTTTGGTTGTTAGAGGATGCTTCTGATGCCAGACAGGCTTGGGTACAAACCATGGCTTTGCCATTTACCAGTTGGGTGATGCTGGGCAAGAATATTAACCCTTGAAACTTCCTTTCTTCATTTGTAATAGGGGAATAAAATTAGCCATCTACCCCGTCATAATGACTGATGAATAATTTCTGTTCTCTAATGGTTTGGTAAGGTTACCATAGGAATATAAAGAAGTATGGCAGCAGTAAATTGAGAGAAGAATGTAAGCAAGGGTAAAAAAGGAAGACAGTGCAAGGCAAGAATTCTCTGCAGAATGGTGAGCAGTCTGACGCTTTCATTGATAATTTTAAAATATTATCATTGATAATGATAATCATAATTGATTATCAATAATCATAATTGATACCCAAATTAATTATTGGGTATCCATGTTTCAAACTGCCAGGGATAATATCATATCACCTTTGGTTTAGTGACCCTCATGGGCAGTACTAGTGATGCAGGTTTATGAAAAAAATATGGCCAGTTAGCACTTCTGACAGCCATGTGAACACTGAATGGCACGCAGGCTACACCTCCAACAGGCTTCGGCTTGCATGACTAGGTTTTGGAATGCAAAGCATTGCTATTTTTCAGAAGCCTCCCCCTCACTCGGTGATAGCCCAGGGCACGATTTGGATTTAAAGAACATTATTCCAGTAAAACATGGATTAAAAGAACACTCAAAGAATTTATTTTTAACAAACTCATGTTGTGTAAAATGAGACAAAGCTCCCCAAAACAGTTTCCTTTTCTGGGCCTGGGCTGAGGACGTGAAACAAAATTCTGCTGTGTCATCTACACCGACACGAGAAAGCAATACTTTGACCTTATTAATATACTTGCTTCTAGGGATAAATAAACTGCTATATGAGATTACACAATTCCCTTGGACGACAAGTTAACTTTTTTGCATGGTGATGCTCTATTTATAAAGAGGTCCAAAATGCTACCTGTGTCTTAGTGAATTTATCTGAAAAAGTCAGCAATATATGTGTAAGAGTAAGACAGCTATTCTAAGATTTCACCAGTGAATGGAAGATAAGAAATGTCAAAAGAAGAAATGAATGGAGGTCTTTAAAAATCTAGAGTCCTCTGAGTATTTCATACTTAGTATTTTTTCCCGCAACTATCCAGAGGCCAGTGGTGGTTTAGTGGAGGCCAGCCCTGTGTATACGGGCTGCAAAGGTGGGGGCACTCCTGGTGTTAGTGGAGAGCAATGGAACAACTCTTTGTTCATGCACTAGCCTCCTGCACTGAGTGTTAGTGGTTGTTAACTTAGAGTCAAGTCTTGTGTTTAGATAGTGTATCCTGGGAAATTTCAGTATCCAACGGAAAGACCATGGTCACCCACATCCTTTCTATTTGAAACCTACTTAGAACGGGTTTGGTAAAGAGATAGTTGCAATGTTCAGGTTCAGACTAGGACAGGCACGGTCCCTGGTTAGACCAAGAACAATAAGAAGTCACTAAGTGTGTGTGTGTGTGTGTGTGTGTGTGTGTGTGTGTGTAGGTGTGTGAAGGTGTAGACTTTTTAGAGGCAGATCAACGGGAATACCAAAGAGAGTCTGGGAGAGAATAAAGAGAGAGGTAAACCAATATTCATTTTGTCTCTATATGTGTGTAGTGTATAGCGCCTAGGGTACCACTTTAATACCCTTTTGCCCATACATTTTTTGCTAATGTTATCAGAAGTGAGTATAATTTTTCAATATATCCACATTATCCAATTGGATCAATTTGCAAACTAGAAGAAACTGACTTACTCTATCATTGTTTCAAAATGACAGGACTGAATTAAATTGAGGTTAATATGCCATATGTTGGAGTCGATGGTGAAGTTTAGTTCTCAGAAGAATTATTTATTCATTTGACAGACATTTGCTAGATATATTCTATGTGCCAAACATTGTGCTGTAAAGATAAAAAATAAAGACCTTCCCCAGGTAGCAGTTACAATGCAGTATTGAAAATAGGAAATTAACCAGATAATGGAATAAAGGAGTGTGTGTGTGTGTGTGTGTGTGTGTGTAATAGAGAAAGTTGTAGGGACATAGGACTTAGACTAGAGTGACAGGGAAGACTTCCTGGAGGAGTTTGTTTCAGTCTTGCTTTGAAGTATATGTGAGCACTAGGAGGGTGGGAGTGGGTATCCATTCCAAATACAGAATAACCTAGAAGCAGAAAACCATGACTCTTTGGGTAAATGCAGTTGCCTGTGGGGAAAGGATAATTGCAAGACTAAGAAAAGGCTCATCTACCATACATAGATGTTGGACTCATTCTTGAAAGTGACAGCTGACCAATGACAGATTTTTGTCAACCGAATAACAGACTCAGGTCTTTTAGAAAGATCTCCATCATTGGTATGGAGAACATGTAGGAAAGGGCAGACTTGGGAGACTGCTGGATTTAGGAACTATTGGATTAATAAGAATGGAAAGTGAAGAAGGCTTTCAATGAGGGGAGAAGTTTTCAGGTGGTTTAGGGAATAGAAAAATGGGTTCAGCTTTAAATGTGTTGAGCATTGAAATGCTTGTGGGGCATCACAGTAGAGAGATCAGCTCTATCAGATGAAGGTCTTGGATGAGACTGAAATGTTGAGTCATCGGTATGGTGGTGGTGGAAACCAGACAAGAAGCATGGGTTGATAGGAATAGAAGGTCAAGATCACAGTCCGAGAGAGTGGTCTGGGAAGCATAAGTGGAAAAAGGAGCCCAGTGGGGAGAATGAGAAAGGGCAACATGGAGAGGGAGGAGAAGTCAAATCACTGGAATTGGCAAGAAGGGGTCATCTTGGAATCTAGTAAGAGTGGTCTGGGTGGATGAGTGGGGGTCATGTAGTGCCAGATTTCAGTAGGATAAGTGGGAAAGGTAAATGGAGGAAGTAGGGTTACAGACAAAACTAAAATCTTAAAAAACAAACAAAAAAAAACCACATGGCTGGGAAAGAAGTGATGAGGAGGAAGTAGCCAGAGGGGAGCATGGGGACAAGGGAGAGTTTTGCTGGAGTTGGGGATTTGAGCCTGCTTGTAGGTATGAGAGAAGCAGCCAGTAGATAAGCAGGCTGACTGAGAATATAAGCATGCTATAAATATGATATACTGTTAGAATTGTTGTCTCTGGTAAGTGATCATAGTTCTCCAAAAATCCAACTTGACTCGAGGAACCCTTTATTATATCACATGTAAGAAGGTTGCTCTATATCTAATAAAAATTTAATGAAGGTTTAGATGATGTCACATTAATGTAACCTGAAGTTGTTAAATCCGTGAAATCTCTCAAATAAAATACAGAATTTCGTCGTAAGAAATAGGAGCAGAAAAAAATGAATGTTTTTTTTTATCAGTTAAGTGTGGGCTATAAGATGGTAGAAGCAAGATAAATAATAGGTGTATTATAGAAAAGCATATTTAAAGCAATTTGTTAAGTTTCAGGCATTTTTAAAATTTTAAGCCAACATCATACCCTGAAGGAAAAGAAGTAATGACTTCATTGTTCTCTTACCAATAGGGAGACCAGGAATTAAATTCATAAAGTAAGGAAAGAGGGATGTTCTTTTTCACTGTAATTAATTTTTGTGGCTGTTTCCAAGATGAGTTTTTACAGTGACTGAAACCGTGCTTGGCACATAGCATCTGCTCAGTAAATCTTTGTGAGCAAGTCTAACAGTTATGTGTGTGTAAGAAACCAAGGAAAGAAGGGTAAAAAAATTTTTTTTATAAAAACTTTGGAACTCAGGGCGCCTGGGTGGCTCAGTTGGTTGAGCTTCTGACTCTTGATTTCGGCTCAGGTCATGATCTCATGGTTGGTGAGATCAAGCCCTGCATCAGGCTCTGCGCTAACAGTGTGTAGCCTGCTTGGGATCCTCTCCCTCCCTTCCTCTCTGCCACTCCCCCACCTGTGTACACTCTTTCTCTCTCTCAAAATAAATAAATAAACTTAAAAAAAAACCAAACTTTGGAACTGTCTTCTCAATAAGAAATGCCAAGCTCTTATAAAAGAGGTATTTATTTTCTTCCATAATTGCCTTCAAGGTGAGTAGGAGTTTTTATCAACAGTTGCTTTATAAAATTGTTAGAAGAGTTTAAAAGGAACGATTATTATCATCTGTAATATGCTACCCAGCAAGACATTCCTGACCAGCTTGACGTTAAAAAAAGTTAAGCTTATGCAAGTTTGAAATTAAAAAAAAATGAGAACAAATGTTAAAACCAAAAAATCCTTCTTATCTGTAGACTATCTTTCAGGATAGATTATAAATTTGTTTTTCTTAGTAATTGGAACTTTGTTCCACGTCCTCAGTGTGTGTGTGTGTGTGTGTGTGTGTGTGTAGATGGAGGATAGGAGACAGGAAATGAATGAATGGGGATGAAAGTAAAAGATGAAAAATGGTGGGGGCGCCTGGGTGGCTCAGTCGGTTAAGTGTCTGACTTCGGCTCAGGTCATGATCTCATGGTTCATGGGTTTGAGCCCCGCGTCGGGATCTGTGCTGACAGCTCAGAGCCTGGACCCTGCTTCAGATTCTGTGTCTCCTTCTCTCTCTGCCCCTCCCTGCTCATGCTGTGTCTCACTCTATCTCTCAAAGACAGATAAATGCATTTAAATTTTATTTAAAAAAATTTAAAAAATGGCATGGTTTAGGTCAAGTTCTGATAATTTAATGATATTAGTAGATGCACCAGAAGGTAGTTACTTAGTTTGTGTTTTCTTAAATTATCTGTCTTATTTTAATTTTGCAATGTGTTGCAAAGGCCAAAACAACAAAATGCAAAATTAATGAAAATTGTTTTATAAGACATGCAGAAATGCTAATGTAGACCATAAATGTGCATCCAGCTACAGTGATACTTGAGCTTGTAACTGAGCTTGTTAGGTCATTTATCATTGTCTATGTAAATTGCTTTGTCATATGCTTTCCTACAAATTAGAAACCTAGGTCTCTTTGTTTAGTTCATTTCTTATTCAATTAGGACTCTTAATATTTAAGCAGATAAGATATTAGTAAAAAGTCACCATCGTAAAAACATTCAGTCTTTCTATCACTTGCATTTTGGTGAAAAAGAAGAAAATAATAGTTATAATTCCATGAATTTGTGTGATGTTTTCTTAGTAAAATTTCTAGGTTCTCAACACTCACTTGTTTGTCCAGAATAGACATAATGTTATGCTTTATTTATGTGTGAAAGAATTAAAACCACACCAGTGTTTGATATTTCATGTGTTATTTTATAACTTCTGCTCTGTAGTGTTTTCTAGCATGTGATAATAAATGCAAACATTTGAAATTTGTGATCAAGTGTATTTACGTCCCAATAAAAAAAGACAGATCAGTTTGTTAGTCTCCTTAACTTCAGGGAAGTCTTGAAACAATTTTGAAAAGTGCAAGATAAATTTAAGTCAAATATTTAATCTTACAGAGCAAAGACTGAAATATTGGACTAATATAAAACAACTCATGATGACTTCCATCTTATAGTCTCCATAACTACCAGAAAGTCCTCTGTGAGGTCTTCTAACATTTTTTGCCTTTTTTTTTTGAGTTCCTGCATGTATTGTGAGCACCTATTAATCTGGTAATCAGTTGTACATTTCATTTTTTATTTGCCGTCTTTGTAAGTCTTGTCTCTAGGCTGTCTACACACCATTTTGAAAGAAGGGACACAGGCATTGGGTCAATACCTGTGTACTGGTTTGCCTTTTTTGTCCCTGGAAGATAAGCACCTCCGTGTTCTTCCGTTTCAACATTGGCCATTTTGGGGCCAAGAGTTAACTGCGGGCTGGTGGTTTGCCCTTCATGTTATGCCTGTCGGGTCCCATCCTGTCACATGCTGGTCTTGATTACAGATGGAACCCACCAGTGGTGCTAAGTGGTAGGGGACACTTGTAAGTCAGGCAAACATAGGTTTGAAATCAACCCCCCCCCTTCTTTGGGGGTGTCATTTGAGCACCTGCTTCACTGTTCTTAGTTTCTTTAAATATACACCAAAGAGTTATTGCAAGATTTAAATGTATAGTGTATGCAGACTGCTAACTTTTGAGAAAACCCACAACTACAGTAATAACATGAATAATACTCACATCTAACTCTCTAATGAGAGAAACCAGCTTGGAACTAGCTTAATCAAAGCAGGGAATTGGGGAGAAGTCTCACAGAGCCCAAGAAGAACAATGTGACCAGGCCACAGGGACAGAGAGTCTCAGAGACTCTCTCCATCTGTCATTCTGTACCTGTATGTCCCTCCCTAGTCAGCTTTCCTCTGCTTCACGGGTCCACATGGCAGGATACACAGTGAGTAAACTCTTCGGGCCTCAGCCACTCTAAAATGGGTTGGCCTGGTATATTCCTAGTCTAGAGTTCAGAAGTTCTGGGAAAGGACTGCATTGGGCCCCTCAGAACCATGACACTATGGCCAGGAGACCAGGTTCAATGAAAGCTTATTTTTTCATGGTAAAAATTTAATCACGGTGCTCCCGTGCTTAAAAACCCCCAATGCCTTTCCATTAACATAAGTATAAAATCTGATCTCTTTTCTTTGGCTTGTAAGCCCTGTATGTGCAGGCGCTTGCCTACCTCTTTGATCTCATCACAAACCATGATTATTTATTGTTTACTTCCTCACATGCAGAGTATGCTCCCCACTCAGGCTCTCCTTCTGTGTTCTTCTTGTTAGTCAGGTTTCTCAGTTCAAAAGTCATCTTTCCCTAATGGCTTTGCTGACACTCAATAGACAGTCGCCACTCTCTGAAATTACCCCCCCCCCCCCCCCCCCCCCCCCCCGCCAAATGTGTTTCTTTATCTTTTCCACATATTATCTCTCCATTACCATTAGATGGCAGAGAGCTGGTCTACGGTTCACTGCTGGATCCTTTGCTCGTGGCTTGGCACACAACAGGTTCTGAACTATTTGTTAGAGGAATGCTCTCTTCTTACAAACATGCAGATGGACGTAGGTTGGGATTAGAGGCAGCTCTGCTTCCAGAAGGAAGAGAGGTGATGAGTAGGCAAAATGAAGAGGTCACTACATGCATATATGTCTACAAAACGTTTTGACATATAATACCTTATTTAATCTCCATACTGATCCATTGACTTCCCCCCCCCTTTTTTTTTATTGTGGTAAATACACATAGCATAAAATTTACCATCTTAATCATTTTTAGGTGAACAGTTCAGTAGTATTAAATACATGTGTAATGCACAAGCATCACCACCATCCATCTCTATAACCCTTTTCATCTTTTCCAACTGAAACTCTGTACCCACTAAACACTAATTAATTCCCTGTCCCCCTTTCTCCAGTCCCTAACAGCCACCGTTCTACTTTTTGCCTCTATGATTTCGACTACTCTAAGAACCCCATGTAAGTGGAATCATACAATCTTTGTCTTTGTCTTTTTGTGACTGGCTGATTTCACTTAGCCTGATATACTCAATCCCTTCACGCTGTAGCATGTGTCAGAATTTCCTTCCATTCTGGATATATATTTCACATTTTGCTTATCATTCATCCATCAATGGACACGGGTTGCTTTTCATATTTTAGTTGTTGTATATAATGCTGTTATGAACACTTTTATCAATAAGAGAAAAGAAGTTAGGAAATGAGGAGACTTGTCTAAGATGACAGATAGTGAGAGCAGGTAATGAACTTATGATTCCTGCTCTGCCACAGACAATTATGTTGTGAACTTTCTAACCTTTCCCAATTATTTGTATAAGTGTGTATCTTGATCATAGTCAAGAAATTCTAATTTTCTTGATTTTATGTACTCTTAGGTAACCTTTCTATAATTATTATACTGTGTTAGTGTTGTAAAACCAATAGCTTGTACCATTTACTTTGAATTTTTCTATTCAGGAGCATGGGTTATTTTTTTTGTTCCAAAGGAGTCTTCCAATAAAGAGGATTGCTATGACACCAATTGAAATTATTATTCATTAAGAATACTGATTGTCTTTGGTTCATATTCAGTAAAATTAAGTGGGAAATAAATGTTTTTCATGTACAGTTTTTACTTTGTAAATTTAGTAGTTGCAAATTTAGTAGTTGCTTGGCTGACCCTTCATATCTAGGATGGATAGCAAAAAAAAAACAAAAAACCAAAAAACAAATGGCTCTATAAAATATGAAAGCCTTCAATTAGTCTAGGAGATATTTTAATTGTTAACTACATAATTCAGCTTTATGCATGTTGGCGTTTAACATTGGTGATGCTTTTGTTTTCATTGTTCTATTTTGGAATTAAAGAGTGTAGGTGCAGCCTGCTAAAAAAGCTCCATTAGAATTATATTTAAAGGTCTGGCCTGGGTTTTCTTCCCAGTCCTATGGGATCTTGATAAAGTAGCTCCATCCACAATTTGTTGGTTTTCTTCTCTGTAAAATCACAGTGATAATGTTCACCAAGTTATTTGTGAGGACTACAGTGTATAGAAAATCCTTAGAACCCAGTCTGGTGTATAGGAAGTGTTCTTTAATGATAGATTTTACAGCAATGCAATGGACGTTCACGTGTATTAGGGTGTTCTTCCAAATGTGGACTTTGAACATGCATCCATTCACTTTCCTGTTACAAATTGAATATGCATTAGCATTTTATGATCACAAAAGTTGAACTGGTATTCACCTGTTTTCATTTACTTAAAAATAGTCATTTAGATCTTCAAGAAGTCTAAAATTTCAGAAAGTTTGGGTAGGCTAGGCAGTAGAGGGTTTTTTGGTTGCTTGGTTTGTTGATGTTTTTTAAACAATTTTTGATGTAACAGGAATAATTGAAAAAAAAAAAACCAGGAAGTTTCTGTGACTTTCAGAGGTCAAAGCACTAGGTATAGTGGCAGGATCAGACCCAGAGTGCTCTTTCCGTTTAATGGTTATTAAGTTAAATTTAGCATCATAGCTTAGCAAGTTCACAGTTCCAAGACAGAAGACCCTGAATAATTAGCTTTGATAATAAAAATGTCAATAGAAACACAATTTATTAACAAATTGCACTTTATTATGCCTTGAGCAACAATATATGCATTTTATCCCATGCTGTTTCATAAAGAACTTTCTCATTTATATGGAAACATAAAAATTATTGAAAATAAATTACTATGAGAAGAGGTTAAGAGTTTCTTAAGGTTAAGAACTGGTATCCTCATTCCTGTACTATATGTATGTTATATATGATACATGGTTGAATACAGTTTGGTGAGGAGTATATATAAGTATCAAATAATTTCATATTTATTTTGGTGAAGCATCGAACATTACTGATTAGATATATACTATTCATGTCATTGCTATTATCAAAGAACTGATTATGACAGGGAAACAGATGTCAAAAAGCAATTACACTAATAACAACATGATTACTGCTGCCAATTTAATTCTAGACGCCTGTCTAGCATCCTTATGAAGCAAAGAATAAAAGTCTCAGCTATATAGAATAGGCACTGATCTGTTTCCCTTACCCATCACAATTTAAAAGAAAATGTGAATTCAAACAATTTTGATTAGATGTATCACATAACAACATCAGCTTTTGGATCCTTCTCTAAATCTTAGATATTTTTCAAAGTAATTTAATTACTTTTCAAAGCTTAGCTTTAGATATGGAGACTTTTTTTAAAAAAAAAAAAAAGATCTGTTCATATTTATTTGACCATGATCACGTTTGAAATGCATGCATTAAATAGTAAAGAATAAGTCCATGCTCATTCTTTATTATTCAGGTTACATAAGTTTCTGCCTTGTTACTCCCTGTCTCTTTTGGTTTTCTACATTTTCTCACCAAATTACAGTGTAGTAATCTTAACATTTTGTGCTTTTCTTTATTTTTTCCAAGTTACAAAGGCAATTCCTGTTAATTACTAGATATTTTAGAAAATATAAAGCAGTATACAGAAGAAGAATCTTGCCTATCACCCATTGGTCAGAAATAACCCTTATTAGGATTTGGTGTGTTTTTCTTTGTTTTGTGTTTAAAAATCTCTTCATGTTGTCTTTATTGCATCTATTCTGGCTCAACCACTTACTAACTGTAACAAGAAGTTAGACTTCTGTGCTTTCGCTTCCTCATCTATAAAATGAGGATAATAACAACTGCCATAAAATAGAGTGACTTTGAGACTGAGGAATAAATGAGTCAATTCATAATTAACAAGAGTGCTGGGCACATAAGAAAGTCTCAATAAATGTTAATGATTGGTGTTTCATATTGATTATTTATCTCTTGTTTGCTTGTGCTACTATAGTAGTGTCTACATTATAAAGGAGGAACAAAATAGAATTTCCAGGGAACACGGCACCCCAGTGGATAGTCTGCTCTCCCCTACACTGGAGACCACTTTAGATAGGAAGTGAAAATTTAGGAGAAGTATAAGTGATAATGTTTACAGATATCTTTGACTATATTTACTTGGAGGTTTCAGATTTGGAGTAGGACTCCAAAGTTATTTGTGAAACTTGGTACTCTCTGAGTACTTTCTGTGGTTTTACCGAATGGAGATAAAATTTAAGAACATCTTAGTGTTTAATTTAAAGCCTGTAAAATAATAGTGACAGGTTTAAATGCTGGGATTATTTTCTCAGGGTTCAACCAAACGTACCCACTTTCCACTTCCACTCCTTCCTTCATAAAAAGTTTCCTGACAACTACAGAACCCAATATTCTTGCTCTCTCTTGATTTCTCCTCTCTTCTACCTACTTGAACCTGACCACTCAACCACCTTATTCTTCTATGTGTCTACATCTTTACATATTGAACATCTTTAATAAATAACTCAGGCTGGCTTGAGCTCAAATGATCTGAACCTCGAAGCCTAGAGATGATCTGTGAAATCTAACTTATGAAAAGCTCTTCTCTGGGTTAGGCAAGGTGAATTTGAAGGTAGTTGAATACGTTACAAATTTAAAAGAAGGCCATAGGTCCAAACTTGTGGCTAGGTTTTTTTTCCTCATTTACGGGTAAATGAATATCTTCCTCACAGTTGTGTATTCTTCATAATGTATACCATAAATGTGCCCTTTCTTTTTTGCTGGATAAGATCTTTTTGCTATCTGATATCATGTTTATATTATCTAATGTAATAGAAATAAACCTGATAGAAGTATTTTTTTTAAAAAGCAGAGAACTGTGTTGTGTCTATTGATTATTTATTAGCAGAGGGAGTTTCTCTAAATACCTTGACTTAAAAAAACTTTTTATTCTATATTATATATGCCCCCATTAAGCAAGGCTTTCTACTTATATCACTTTTTTTTCTATAAAAATCACTGAATTTTTAATATCTATACAATTATGTATTATTTCTGCTATAAGGGTATTGGTGTCCCACCAATGTTGTTTTAAATACTATTTAAGCACAATTAACCTATTTATGAATACTACTTGAAAATAAAATGTTCATGTAGTAAACATCATTTCTTTTGCTGTATTTAAATTTTTTTAGTGTTTATTTTTTAGAGAGAGAGAGAGGGAGACACAGAATCTGAAGCAGGCTCCAGGCTCTGAGTTGTCAGCACAAAGCCTGATGCAGGGCTTGAACTCACAAACCGTGAGATCATGACCTGAGCTGAAGTCAGAGGCTTAACCAACTGAGCCACCCAGGAGCCCCGCTTTACTGTATTTAAAAGGATAACAAATGCTTTGGAACAATTTGCCACATTTTATGTCTGTCTTTATGCTTCATAATTTAAAGCTAGCATAGTCATTTGATAATTATTCCATACTTCATTTGCGCATTCTGTATTTGCAAAATTTCCTCTGGATTTCCAGAGCGTTAGCCCCTATTATGTCCAGCATGTCACCATGAGAACTCCATCCATGGGCATTACTGGGAACTTCTTACTAATATATTTTCTAGTGAAGAGATAATCAGAGAAAGAGAAGAGTTAGGAGACAAAAGTGGGAAACTTGGGGAAAAAAAGTAATTGAAGAATGGATAGCGCAAAATGACAGTACGTTCGTATGTGTAAAAGACAGTGGTCCTGTCAGTTACCTCAGTCTCAATTCTGGAGTCGTTTATGACATGACTGTGAAGAGTAAAAGCATAATTTATTTAGGAATAAATCTGATTCTTAGTGCTGAACTGGATTTAACATCATAGCTTATTTTGTAAATTTGCTTTTGGCCCAATGTTTTCTATCCCTGTGGATAGAAAAATTCCAGTCCAAATTACTAACAAAAAAGCCGAATTAAACTTTATTTTCATGAGTGCTAGCTGAAGTCTATACGTGACTAATAGTAGCTATTAATGTAGCTTTAACTCAAATGACTAACCACGAAACCACCGACGCTCACAAGTAGTGGAGGATCTTGCTTCCCAAAGGCCATAAGAAGGTGGGATTTTCTAAAGCTGTTTTGATATCATATTTTATTATATTTTATAGTATCATTTATTATATCCCAAATCCACAGAGTTCTGGATGGACATTAGAACTAGGAATATAAGCCCAGTTGTTTTCTTTCAGTATTTTCAGAACCTAATTGTACCAGAAAATGTCTCGCCTTGGTTGATTCTGGTTATTCATCTCCTATGTGTGATAGGTACTTGCTGGGACCTAATACACGTTATTTCTTAGTGAGATGACTGGTCTTAGATTGGTTTTCATGCTGAGTCTTACACTCTCAACATGCGGGGCAAGTGACTTAACTTCTCTGTCCATCACCTTCCCTGGCTGTGTGAGAGGTCCCTCACACCCGTTCTGGATTTCTCACCAGGTGTGCGGTAGCACAAAGCTCTCACAGGTGTGCTGACAAATAGGAATAAGTGTGTAGGGTTTATTTATTTTTTTTTTTTGCCACACCTTGGAGAGGCAATTATGGTGACTTTCTCTCAGATGAAATGTTAAACTGAGCTGTGTAGAGTAGGGACAATTTATTGTAAGCAGGAGGTAAAGTGTAATTTTAAGCCCATGCCAAGGGAAGAACAGGTGTTTGCTTCAACCCGTGGGAACTCTACTCCTGCGTGCCAGTCACCCAGCAAAACACTGCAGTAAACAATTCTCTGCAGTTAGTAGTGCCACATCAAGGTGACCACATCAGTAGCCCTCCATCTTTAGAAGCTTTTTATGTAATTCCCTCAAGTCCATTCTCTTCTTTCCAAACTACCCCCTGACCACGCCAAAAGTTTACGAAGCTGCACAAGATTTTATGAGCCAGACCTCTCACTTCTTGCTTGGTACCTCCAATGTAGTCATGGCAACCACCCTAATGAGTAAATATAAACCTGATGTTTGTGCCAAAGGTGAGTAATTTGGAACTAGGTAGTGGCAGGAAAGCTATTTGGAGACAGGGGGAGGAGGAGGAGAAAATGAAAAGAGAAGAACGTTAATTATCTTTCTTATTTCCATGTGATTTGCTATTTTTACTGAAGAAGGAGGTAAGAGAGGAAAAAGGAACAGGACACTTGGTGAAGTTAATGGATCTAGAGAAAAGTTAAGGGGAAAGTTAAGTCTTACTGATGGGTTCTGAATCAGCTTCTCCTGGAGTCTTTCAGCTTTTGAAAGGACAGTGTCAGTGATTCATTCTGTTCATTCATCTTGTTTTCACATAAAATAGCTTCGGTCTCTTTACAGGGATAAACCCCTTCTGTAAACTGTATTTTGTGCACAGAAATATAATTGAGTTTTTTGGTTGGGTTCATAATAACCCCTGGATGACAGACTTCCTTTATCTCCCCATACGTTTCTTAGAGGGTTTGAAATCGGTTACCTCTCAGGAAGCCAATGTTGAGATACGCAACATGGGGAAAAGGGAAGTGGTGGGAAAACTCTCTGAGGCTAAGAACTCCAGGCACGTAATTGACTCTGCTCAAGTGGCCATTTGAAAAGTGTGACAAGCTTTGCCACAAAAAAAATTTCTTGCTTATTTTGTTGCATTCTGGTTAAAGCCCTTACTGAAAATAATAAAGCATTTTATAGTATTTTGCACCAAATATTTGAATGTGCATGCTTTCTATTTGGCCTGAGGGTGGAAAAGTCCTGATTACTTCAAATAGTTGATTTTCATGGGTGGCAAAAACTATTCTGAGTAACCACTGTAAATACATCGAGCACAAATCCCAGAAATTCGGGAGGGCCCACTTGGGTCTTCGTGTGGGCCTGTACAACATGTCTGGAGAATCATTGATTCAAGTCATTTCCTCTGGTGGAAAGTGCCTGTCTGGCCTGCAAGTCTTCCTTCAGGGGTGTGGTGCTCAAAGTAAGGGGCAGGAGCAACACCTGAGCACTTATAAGAAGTACAGAGTCTCTGTTCCACCCCAGATCGACTGAGTCACAAACTCTGGGTGTGACACCCAGCAGTCTGTGAATGACCTGGCCCTCCAGGGGATTTTCATACACACTGTAGTTTGAGAATCACTGCCTAAACTGATGTTTGGCTTTATGACCCCCCACTTTCATTTTCTAATAGTCCCAAACTCAACTTATTTCAGTCCAACACTAACCATAGCTAACATACATTGTGCTCCAAATTTTATCACAGATTTTGCCGAGTAGTGTTCTTGGAGCAATTCTATGGCCTAGATTCTATAATTAACTTCGCTTTAAAGATGGAGTTATGGATGCTTATAGGAAAGCACTTTCCCAAGGTTATACAGTTGGTAAGTAGCAGGGGTTGGCATCCAAACTGTGTAACTCCTACATCTGTGCACCTAACCACAGAGCTACGCCTCTAATATATTTTATTGAATACAAGGCAGTTGGATACTTGGGTTAGAATAAAATAACCCCAGACCCAGTGGGATCCTATTCTGTGCTGGAAATTAATCCATCTTCGCTGACTTCCGCTGTGCATGCTGTTTCATCTAGAGGACACTGCTTTCCTTCTCCCTCCATCCAGTTCTGTGGCTGCAATCAAAACCCGACCCAAGACGCACTTACTTCTTAGAAGCGTTCCCTGATTTTCCTTGCAGAATGGATCATTTCTTCAAGAATTTGCCCTCAGTTCTTGTTGTCATTTTCTGTCGTCCTGCAGAGTGGTGGTTTTCCACCGTTTGCATGCCTCCTCCTTGGATTTACCCCAAATAAATTGTATATTCTTCCGAGGGAAGATCTGTATCTTTTACTGGTGACTTTTCTCCTTTTCCCAGCAGGGCTCTGTGCCCAGTAGCCAACCAGCAAGGCTTGTTGAACAACAAGGATATTTATAAAGTCTCTTCTTCATCCTTGACTAAAATTTTCAGTTGGATGGGAGAGGGGGAGAAGCCTACCTGAAACATGCAATGGAAATGTCTAAAATCAAATAAAAGTACTTAGTAAATGTACCAGAAGTAGAGACAGTGGCTTTTGTTTTTAACTTAAATTTTCAAACATCCTCAGTGCAGATTAAGAGGGATTTCAGATAACATGCCCACTAGGATTGCCTCTATCCTTCCTTTCACTGTTGCCCCTCCTCCCCCGCCCCCAGGCTCTTCTTTTTAGCTGCACTTGAATTTACTGAAGTGATTCTCTTTGCCTCCAAGGCTTCTGAATGAGAGGATGGCAGATTTTTTTAATGAACTCATTCTTCATCCCATGAAAAGAACCTTTTAGAAAAGACAATTTCATTTCATTGCTATAATCTTAATCATTGGTACAAAGGTTTTAGACTTTAAGTGGGAATTAAGATTTTATCATATGAAGAAGGAATCCCTACTAATACCTTATGAAATGCTCTTGACATTCCTTTTGATCCTTCATAGCCATGCATTTATTTAAATAGAGTGATCTGTGGAATTTATAACATAGTTTTTCAACCCATGCAAACCTATGTATAGTATTTTAAATGAAAAACGGTGTTTTCATCACAAAAGAAGCATTTTTATCATAGATAAGAGAAAAAAAACAATGAAATTACCAAAATGCATTTTTCTTTCCCAAGTGGCAAACTTTTTGATACATATTTTAAATTAGCTTAAATGTATGCAAGGAAATATTCTCTTCCCCATTTCTCTCTCTCTCTCTCTCTCATACACACATAGTTGTCAAGTTTTTTAATGAAAACCTAGTTCTACAAAATTAAGTCTGATAGGAGATGCTACCTGTTATATGTGTTATCCTATTCCAATAGGCCGGATAGGTTATTGTGATGTTCAATATATACAAAGTGAAATATGCACTTGCTAGTAGGGGAAAGTACAGGAGTAAAGAATAAGTATGTATTAATAAATAATTAACAAATTAATTAACAAATAGAAATTTTCCAGTTTTCTACCATAAAAGGAGGTCTGTTTTCACCTGTGGTATAGACACTGGGGACCACCCAGATGGGGCAGTCTTTGGGGTATCGGGTGTAGTTCTCTAAGTTGCACCCACTTACTCCCTGAATTATTTTAGAGTAATTTGATGGACCTGAGGACGTTGTCAGTAACCACCACCCTACTTCAGCAACCTTCATCAATATATTTTACAGCCTCTAAACAAAGCAAGGGGGAGGAGGATTCTGCTAAACCTCATTGCTCAACTTTACTGACAATAATTGCTTTCCTTGTCAATTTTCTTGCACTGTATAGTTAAATTAGAAACATCCCTTATCTTACCTAGAAGAAAACTGCACCTGCCTAGCTGACAGGTTTTTTTTTTTTTTGTAGACACGCACATGCTCTTTAAATAAGGAAAAATCCAATATGTATTTTCCCCCACAGTAACTTTGAGTACGTAATACTAATTCTTCCTTTAGTAAGTCTCTCTACTTTGACATTTCTAGTGAGAAGTCAGCTGAGTTGTTTCTGGATGCTGTGTCCTAAAACTTTTGAACCTCTATGCTTTTATGGGTTATTATAATTAAGAGGCAAAATACAAAGCAAATTTGCCGAAGAGATTAATATCTCACGGATGTTTAATCATGAAAGACCAGTTTAATCCGTCCCTACACTACCACTACTCACACACCTCATACTGAGAAATTCTAAAGCAAATAATCTGCATTTGAATTACTATCTGTTAAATTCTCTAGAAGAGCCACCAAAATATGCATTTTAAATAACATATCCTGTATAAGGCACTTTAGGAAAGACATGAATTTTAATGCATTTTTGAGTAGCTGATAAGAAAGCAAATAATGGCTTACTCAGAATTCTCCAATGACAAGCATGGATCCTAGAGGTAAATGAAAAGTGTATTCTGTCCTAAAGCTCAGAGTGCTTTGCCATTGGATCCAGAGGAGGATTATCTTGCTCTGGGACAGAAGACTCTCCGTATCATTCAGCTTGGTTTACCAAACATTTGGTGAGTGCTTATAATATACCAAGCATTAAAATATGTAACTCCAAAAGATTTAAAGAATAGTAAAATCTATTTCTTATTTTTGAAAGCACTTAAAAATAAAGGATTGCACAATAAATGGACAAAGATAGACATATTAACAAGATATTTTAAAGATACCAGTAAGGATGTTAATGAATAATGGTATTTTCACAGTGCTGTGTTTTGGGACATCAGTGGGGAGCAGTTATTCTTGCCAGGGAAGGTCATATCTCAAACAAAGGTCATATCTCAAACAAAGGTTTTCTCTTGCTACTTTGTCATCATCCATAAGGGTAATCTAACATTATAGTCTACAGCCTTTCCTATACTAATAGCTAAACACATAGTTGCTCAATTGACCTGAATTCTTGGAATTTGTGGGGTTTTTTGTTTGTTTTTGTTTTTTGTTTTGTTTCGTTTGTTTTCATTCCAGGAGTGGTCACACTTACAACTGGTACTTGTTGACAGAGGTTTTACTTACCACCACCCACCCCTCGTAACCTGTCTTAGGTCCCCAGTTGTCCCTTTTCCTCAGTTACCACTCGTGTATGACTGAGAGACAGTCTTTGATGGTGCATATGACCAAGAGAAAGAGCTAGGGTAGCCCGTGTTTTCATTTAGCCCTTTTCCTGAAGAAGTCAAGTTAGTCAGACATGGATGAAATGGTAGATGATAACTATAGCAGCAATGAATTGGGGTGATTTCAGTGAAAACATAGCCTGATATTTAAATTTAGGTAAAAGAGGATGGATTGAATCAGACTATAAAAAGGGAATGAATCTAGAGCCTTGTTACTCAAAAGTGTGGTTCATGAACTAGGAGCCTCAGATTCACTTGGAAGCTTTTTAGAAATATGAAACCTCCCCAGACCTACTGAACCAGAATTTGCCTTGTAACAAGGTTCTCATGTGCTTCCTCAGCACACTACCCTTTGAGAAGGACTGGTCTATATCCAGTGATGAAGAGGATAAATCATTTGAAAAATGAGAAATACAAATGGATTCTAGAAATGAAAGGGGTTTTTTGTTGGCTATCATGAAACTATTACGCTTCATAGTCCATCTAAAGTTTCTTGATTCTAGAAGATATAATATGCAAGTGGTGGGTAATCAAGACATCAGAACATATATTCAGTAAAATAGACAGTATTTGGCCTTTGTACCCTCCAGGTACTGATACTCTGTGTGTTTTATGGGGGAATTGTTATTTTTGTTTAGCCAAAGAATAGTGCATATCACAGAGTCCTTCTGAGGTTGGTAAATGACCAGGAGTCAGTTATTAAGCAACATAATCTGATTGTTTAAAATATTTTTTGATCTCTTCACATTGTCATGATCCTTCTAACCCTTAGGCTAGCACACTGAATTAGGCAGTGTGATCATCACTAGGCTGAGAGCGAAAGTACTTTTTATTAATTTTATAGATACAAACTAATCAGAGTAATTTGAATCTTGGATACAATTCAAGAAAGCCATTTATTTAAACTACTCTGTACCGTATTCTTTCAAGTGTTTGATAAAGGCTGCAGATATAGAAAATAGAAAAACAAAATAAAGGCTATAGTTTTTGAGGCTAACGGAATATACAAGGTATCCAGTGCAGAAGCATTTGTTATGTGAATCTGTAGAATGTAAAGTGGGGAATGCTCTACTTTTGTTCTAAGATTACATGTTGTGTTTCACAAGAAGCAATACTGGTTATACCTATATTGTTTAATTACTAAGAACTTCAGAGTATGGACATTAGCAGTAATCAGATTTTATCCCTTTGCCATAACTTCACCCTCTGTTTCTCCTCCCCCTTCTTCTCTTTTCCCTTTTTCTTTTTAGTTTCTCTCTTAGTTCATGGTCTGTAGAACATTGAGTTAGAGGTATTCTTTTCAATTATTGCTTTTTGGGGAATGTGAAATCCCTAGAAAGCAAGAGTGAAGGCAAAACTAAAGCGAGGAATGAGGGCAAGAGGGCAATAAGAGGTGCTATTGAACTGGCCACAGTTTTACAAGAAAACATAGCTGGGTGCTTGGTTCCATACACTACAACATCTTGAACAGATCTTTATCTGGATCATTTTATGCCCTGGCTTCTCTCATCTTTTGTCTTTCTTTAGTTAAGTCTTGCCCCAGAGGGCTTTGACTTCTCTGCACTAGGCCCCCCCTGTATGGCCTCTGTTGGAGTGAGCATCTCCTTGGGTCTGGCTCAGTCAGACCTGTGCACTGGAGATGTTGTGACTCCCACCATGGTGGGCTCAGTGGATGGAAGCCTGGCCTTACATCCCTAGGAGGCTGAGTCTCTATCTGTGACCACAGGAGACAAGGCCACTACAGTGGGGTGCAAGAGCTCGGTGCTTTACACCATTGGTCTGACAAGAATCATTGGGGACTGCTGTGGCCTGAATCCAGATGAGTGGCTGAGGCCTGGGAAATAAGTGGACATCATGTAAACTGTGTTCAGTACAGTCTCTACATAATTGACTAAAATGATAGCATCTTAAAAGAAAATACCCATTTGTCTTTCCACAACAATCAAACTAGCCTAAAGTATAGTGGCCAAAAGGCTTAGACATGTTGTTTTTAATATAAATCAATGGCTATCAACCCAGGGCAATTGTGCCTCCCAGGGGACCTATGGCAACATCTAGAGACATTTTGAGTTGTCATAACTTGAAGGATGCTAGTGGCAACTAGTGGATAGAGGCCAAGGATCCTGCTCAACATCCTAGAATATACAAGCTCACATACCACAACAAAGAATTTTCGAGTCCAAAAGGTCTTGCTTGAGAAATGCCAATATAGGTGAAGGACCTAGTTCTTTGTTATAGGGTTAATTTAAATTTTTTAAGTAATTGAAGGACAAATCTCAGTTCCTGTCCCTTGCACACTGGTTGGGAATCTAGCCTAGTCTGGCCTAAGCTCCAGTATCTTTGGGTGTAATCTGTACCCAGGGCAAAAGGGGCCCCCAGGAACCCCAGAGAATGCTGCTGGAGAGTGCCAGGGACAAATTTCACCCATGAACAAACTCATCCTTAACCAACTCTTGAGTGGTAAAGAGAGGTTAAACTGTGATCTTCACTTCCTCCTCCTCTGTTGTACATTTTTATGACCACTGTGTTCAAGACCAAGAATTTGGACTGTAATTTTTAAGTCTCTAGAGTTCTTATGGTTTGTAGCATAAGCATACATCTGTGAGTCTAAACACCGTTCACAGCAGTTTTCCACAGTGAAGAAGTGTGCTATGTTACAAACATATGTACCATTGGAATACTACCCATGATGCATAAATTGAGGCCTTGGGACATTAGTTTAAAAATATTAATTTAGCATTCATTTAAAATGGTTTTATCAGTCTAGGATTCATTTAAAATGTTTTTATATATTGCAATTTGAAGAAATCTCTTTAAAAATCAATTTTGTTATTACTATGAATAGATTCAACTATAATGGAGCTAAAATGTAAACTATATAAGGGCAGGGATCTTTGTTTTATTTGTAGATATATCCAACAAGCATAGAATTGTGCCTGGTTCGTATAGCAAATATTAGTTGAATATAATTTGCATCGATAATAGTAGAAATGACAATATTTAGGAGAGGAATATACAAGTACACAAGTAATTAAAACTCAAATACCATATATTTTCCCCTCTTTGTCTGAGTTACTATAACAGACTCACCAGGCTCATTAAAGTCTGGTTTCATTTCAAATTATTGTTGACTATTGGCTTTTGAAGGTCTGTTCTCTACTTTTTTTTTCTTAGATATTTATATTTACGGAATCAAACAGACCTGAATCTGAGTCCTGGTTTTGTCTCTTACAACTGCGTAACTTTAAGAAGTTCACCTGAATTCTCAAAGAGTAGTTTCCTCTTTTGTAAGACCTCAGTATTAAATGAGTTAATATAATAGGCTTAGTTTAGTGCCTGTCCTAACCCAAGTACTCAGAATTATTGGCTATTATTAATATTGTATGCCATCTAAAAATGGGGCATATCAGATTTTATTATTTGATGATATTTTGTCAATTTACTATATTTAGCATTAGTAGCACCATCTTTTTTTGTGAACTATTTATTTTTCACAAGTGTTTCACATACTTTTGTGGGTTTTTCTTCTTTGGTAGAAATATGCCTTTAATTAACTCTTTTAAACCAGACTTTACTTTTGGGCTATTTAGAATAATATTGCCATATACGAAAACATGTAATAAAATCTAATACAATAAAAGATATTAAAGATATCACACACACACACACACATACACACACACACAGTGTGCCAAAAGCAGGGTTTGACAGATACTCTCATCTGCCTACTTGATTGTCTGTGATGAACTTGCACGAGATTTGGATATTGGCAGCTTTGTCCACAGAGTTCACACAGAGTTCGAGAACTCTTGGTCAGTCACTGTAGGCTCAGCGAGAACCAGAGCTTTGTGCCAAGATTTCATGCTCGTTTCATCTCTTTACATCCTCATGTCTCCTGGCTCTCTGACAGCTCAACTCTGGCAGTCACATGCTTTGTCTGCTTTCATCCTACCAAAAATGAACTGTTTGTAGGCATGAATGAAAAGAAGAAATCAAAACATCTTGTATTTGCAATTTTGACAGTTTTGCAAAGTTTTATTTTCCCTTCTTATCTCAATATTATTCTTAAATACCTTATTTAATTGCATTATGTTGTGGTGATGAGGATAAAGAAAACACTAATTGCTGAAATAATTTCCTTATTAAAAATCATCAGGAAAGGGACACCTGGGTGGCTCAGTTGGTTAAGCATCTGACTTTGGCTTAGGTCATGATGTCATGGTTTGTGAGTTCAAGCCTTGTGTCACTCTATGCAGACAGTGTGGAGCCTGCTTGGGATCTCTCTCTTTCCCTCTTTTTCTGTCTTGTTCCCCTCTCTTTACCCCTCTGCACTGGTTCTCTCTCTCTCTCTCTCTCTTTTTCTGTCTCTCAATCAGTAACTTTAAAAAAATCACCAGGAAAAAAGATGTGTACAGAATAGCTAGACTGAATTTCTACTGTGGCTAACTATTTTTTAAGGAGGAAAAATAATAGTTACAATTTATTAAGTATTTTGCTATAATGAGAGACATTAGAGCATACACTTTACATGGATTATTTTCATTAAACTCTCACAATAAGCTGTAAATACCTAATTTACAATGGAGGGAACTAAAGCATCCAGAAATTCAGTTATTTGCTCAAACTCCTACAACTTGCAAGTTACAGAGCCAGGAAAACCCATAGTAGAATAGGAAATGATTTTGTTTGTTATTTCAGTTTTCTGCAATGTAATTAAAATTACACAGTTCTTGTATTACAACACCAGGAGAAAACAGAGTTGACTAAAGTCTCAGTATGTGTCTCTCACTCAACTTCTCTTCTTCAGACCTATAAACTATCCACTTCTTAAAATCTGCATTAATATTAAAATTGCAAACTGCATGCAATTTAATGGATCAGATAATTCATTAATTAGAACTTCATAGGAATTAATCACTTATGTTTGTGCCCTTTACTAAAGATCATTCCTTTACTTAAATATTCTTCTCAACACTTTAGAAGATATCTGGAAATGGCACAAACAGATAATTTTCCTTTTCTTTAGTAGAAGTAGAGAATTGTCTTCCCCAGTGAAAATTGTCTGAAGAGTTCATTTCCAGACCATTATTCTTCCAATTTGGAAAGATTTTATTCCTGGCTAGGGACTTTGAAGAAGCGTCTTGCATCACGACTCAGGCTTCAAACCAACGAAGATATTAGAGATGTACTTTAATTATATGCTTGTCCTCCATTCCCTTCAGTAGTCAGGCAGACTTATGTTCTGACGTATTATTACATAGGCCAAATAATACCCACAGGAATAGAAGTATACATAGAGGTAGTGTGTACCAGGACTCAGTCTGTTAAACATCCAACATCTTGATTTCGGCTCAGATCATGATCTTACGGCTTGTGGGACAGGGCCCCACTTTGGACTCTGCACTGAAGTGTGGATGCGGCTTGGGATTCTCTCTCTCCCTTGCCTGCTCACACTCTCTCAAAATAAATAAGTACACATTAAAAATATAGTTTAGGAGTGTCTAGGTGGCTTAGTCAGTTAAGCATCCGACTCTTGATTTCGGCTCAGGTCATGATCTCATGGTTCAGTTCGTGGGATCAAAATCGTGGGATGGAGTTTGTAGGAATCCAAAGCAGAGCTTTGGATTCTGTGTCTGCCTCTCTCTCTGTCCCTACCCCTGCTCATGCTCTCTCTCTCTCTCTCTCTCTCTCTCTCTGTCTCTCTCAAAATAAATAAACATTAAATAAATAAATAAATAACTTAAAAAAGTATTGTTTACTGAATTTTTAATGAATAAATGAATGCCTGGCCAATGGATTTATTATTAGAATATTTAAAATAACTTTCCCCCCTCTTTCCCCAGAATTCAGAATTTGGGTATTTTGAATATATTTGTTGGGGAGGAGTCAGTTAATGGGTGCATTTCTTATTGGACTTGTCTCTTCTTGGACTTAACCATGATCTTGAATTACAAATTACTGACCGTCCTTCTCTTTGCCTTTATTACTGTTGCCTTGGGAGCTACATGGAGACAAGTCAGTCCACCAGCCAACTGGCCTTTTGGAGGAATAGATGCTAACATGGAGTAAGAAGAGAAGGCATAAGTAGTGGAAACAGCTTAGAGCTGCTTATTTCTGGGGGAAATTTTTGAAGCAGAAAACTCCCTAGTGGTGGCCCTGGTCCCAAATCATCTTTCTTTGTCGCTCACTCTTCCCATGGTTCGTCATCTGACAGGCACCTGCACCGGGTACCTCACCTGCTGTCTCCCACTTAACCATAGGCTCCAGGGAGGGACCAGGTATTCTTTTTCCAAATGACATCTGCAGTGCTTAATGCAGTGTCAAGGGCAACATAGATTGTCCATAAATGCTTGTTGAGTAAATGAAGGAATGAGTTCTCAAAAATCACTCATTTTCACTTCAGGATCACAGTTAGTTACACCAAATTAGACATCAATTTAAATTAGCAACCATTAACTTATAAAAATATAAATATCCCTGATAAGATCAGGTGCTCAGGTGGCACCTGAGAATTGGAAATGAATTAATTTAGATTTCTCTCTTCTTGAAACTGAAATTAGATGTACTGAAGAAATACGAGTTTAGATTGAGGATGGAGGTACCAGGGGAGTGTTGGGAAGAAGGAAAGTGAGGAATTTTGGGGATAGAGTATATTTTGGATTGTAGAGTGGTCCATATGGGGAGAGGATAAAAACAAACAAACAAACAAACAAACAAACCCAAAGGCATCATAATGGCAATACAAGCCATTAGGAGGGAAGAGAGAAAGGAAGGGTAAAGAAAGTTCTAAAGGATACCAAAGAGAAACTGCAAGTGGGCCCAAGAATTGGCATAAAATGATTTTACATCTTTCTCTTCCTTTCATTACTAATTTTTTTCTTTTTAAAAAAATTTTTAAACGTTTATTTTTGAGAGAGAAAGAGACAGAGCATGAGTGGGGGAGGGGCAGAGAGAGAGGGAGACACAGAATCCAAAGCAGGCTCCTGGCTCTGAGCTGTCAGCATAGAGCCTGACATGGGGCTTGAACCCACCAACTGCGAGATCATGACCTGAGCTGAAGTCGGACATTTAACCAACTGAGCCACCCAGGTGCCCCACTGATTTTTTTCTAATTTCTGAGACTCATGTTTTAGGCCATATCACCATTAGAATTGTATTTCAGACATATTATGGGTCAAATAAGTTGTAGTGGGTTAACCTAGGGGCCTATTACCATTAAAATCTTTCTATAGGGAAAATGGCAAGGATTTGCCTCAGAATTTTAAGGATTCTTAGAAATCTTCCAACTCAGTGGCTTTTTCACTAATTTTAGATTCAGAAACTCTTTTTAGAAAAGGAAATCTTACTCTGAGTTGAAATAAATCACATAGATAAAAGTCAGGGATGATTATGCTACCAGCTCAGCATGTCTCCCTTCTCTTTCCTCCAAGGTGGTCTGGCCTCTACCAAGAGCTTGGCCTTTGCAGCTCAATTTTTAGTCATTGGTCTAATCACTTATGCTTGTTGACTGCTGAAGGGAATCCAGTGACATTTAGAAACTTGGCAAAGTAAGTTAAGAGCAGACCATGTCTGGCCACCCATGCGCTGTGCTTGCCATGGCACCAAGATTCTCTAGCAGTCAGAACACCTGGGACAATGTCCAAGACAGTACCTGATGAAGAAAACGATGGTAAATAGATGTGAACTGGGTGGGGGAAAGTGAATGAATGAGTGCAGATCTAGAGATTAAAAGGGTCTCTAAGTATGTGGCATTCTGGCTTCATTTTTTTTAAGAATTCCAACCATGCTCTATGTGGGGTCCTATAGGAAGCTCGATCTCATGAACCTGGAGATCATGGCCTGAGTGAAAATCAAGAATCAGAAATGCTTAACCCACTGAGTCACCCAGATCCTCCCTGGATTCTCCTGAAAATAGTTTGGGAATAGCCTGTGCATGAGAAGTGAACCAATGGAGGACTGATCAAAAGTGGCATCTTACAATTTTCGGAGGACACCTTTCTCTCTAGGCAAGATCTCTCTCTCCATTGGGAGGAACAAATTTCCATGAGGGTAGAGAGCATGCCTGTTTTGTCCACCATTAATAACTACTCTGTCCATGCTTAAGCGTGTGTGGCACAAACTACATGATCAATCAATGTTTGTTGAATACACTAGATCCTTCCATCTGTGTGATTTAGTGTGCTTGAAATTAAATGTATTGCCTTCAGTGTTTCTGGTATTGGTCAGAGGCATCAAATGTGTATGTGCCAGAATGAATGTCATTTAATCTAATCTGTTTCACTTCCTTTTTGCAGCCATTTGCCTGGCAAAGTCTGATCATTTTACCTTCTTGCTATCTGTTAAATGTGTTTCATTCTTTCTGGCCCCCAAGATACACCCTAAGTGGAGGACCTTTGAGTGTCTTTCCTGGACTATTTATTTTTCACAGTAGCCTCTTCACAGCCTCAGCTTCTTTCAGGCAGTATCGTCTTGCTTCCTTTCTCTGCTTGCCTAATTGGGCTTTCCAAAATTGAAATCTCTATTTGCCACCTCCTTGCTTAAATCACTAAGTCTCCCTGGTTGCTATGAGATTGTTTGAACCCTTAGTTAAAGCATTCAGATAGCCTTTTTAGCCTCATCTCAAGCCACCCCATTCTCAACTTCCCTTAAATTACCTTGTGTTTGCTTAATGCATTATCCTCTCGCATATGCATTTCCTGTGTTTTTTTTTTTAATCTATGGTGCCCTTCTACACAAGTAGTCTCAATCCAGAAGCAAAGATTTTATACAGCTAATATTTGTTAAGACATATTATTTATTAAATGTTTACTATTTTCCAGGCACTGGAAATTCCTTAGTTAACTGAAGAGTCACTGTAATGATAGCCAAGTGTTATAATAAAGATAGCAATAGACTCCTGGGAAGAAAGAACAAAAGAGTTCTTTTCATTTGTGTCTTCTTCAAGTTGAAGAATTTGAATTGGCTTATTAGTCATGAATGAGAAAGTTTAGTTGCTTTAATGTATTGTTATTAAAGGCACTTAGAGTACCTACACTATACAACACCTACCCTTTGGTAACCCATTTTTCTTTTCTTTTCAACACTGAACCTCACAAGTAGGTAAAATGGAAGCCAGTACTGTAGGATCTATTTACATCTTCCCAAGGTCCAAAGTTTCTTAGACTTCCTGTAGGTGTGTATCCATTTTCTAACTGACACTAGTCCCTGGGGCCCTGATCTCTTATTCCTTCAGAATCTGAAAGTGAGAGACATGAGCTGTATGGAGCTCTAACTCTATTTAAATCTTGAGTTTTATTCCCTTGAGGAATGGCAGAAGTAGGTTGAAGTAGGTTGTGAAGAGTTTCCTATCATCCACTGAAGTGGTGATAGTTTTATAGTAACTCTCTTCTGGTTTTCTTTTTAAGTGACGTGAACAAAGTTACAAATCAGAGCCTTTCTTTTCCACTTCTGGCTTTTGAGAATAAGAAAAGGTGATTTTGATCTTTAAGATCTAAAAATGAACTTACCTTGCTCACGCTTGAGTCTTCATGGCAGCGGAGATGTTAAGATGTGAATAGTTATGCTATAATGTTGTGGACCCTTTTCTTCCTCCAGGTTTTGTTTAGATGAATCTTGGGTCTTGGGTAGATGTTCATACAAAAGTTGTACTGGGAAAGACATCTGCACAGACTCTGGTTCAAAACAATATTTAGTGCTGGGAATTGTTAGGAAACAGCTGCCAGCTGACATTACATTATAGAAGTGTTTGGAGGGATGGTATACTGCGTGCACATACGTTTTGCGTTTGCTGCTTATCAACTGACAGCAGGCTGCTTAGAAATTATATTTAATGTTGTGTGAAGCAGCCTGTCAGGGAGGACCTCCTTGGATGCAGATGAGCACCCCTGCCCCACCTAAGATAGCCCTGGGGGAAGACCAGGGTATCCTGCAGCTGTCACTTGTGTGTAGGCTATTTTTTAAAGATGAAGTCAATAAAGGCATTTTTGGTTTTGTTTTCTCTTTCAAAGTATAACTGAGTTAATGATTCAGTATCTGAAAGGAATAAGAAATATATCCTGTGGTTTAATTAGGTTTTATATTAAAAATTGATAAGCATTTAAAAAATTGGGTTCAAGGTACTAGGCCATATGTTGGATGAGAAAGAAAGGAAAAAACTTGATTTTTTGGGAGGTATAGACCAAACATACTTTTCAAAATATATTTTTGGTCTCAGAAGGAAAGAATATCGGGTTTGTTAAATACGCGATTTATGTGTGATAATTCATGAAATACGTGTTGGATTTCTGACCAATTCAAACTAATTATGCACACGGAATACACATTATATTGTTAAGAGATGGACCAAAATAAACGAATTGGGGAAAAAATGCCATTTGTGATGAAACTGTACAGCTCTTTTTTATTTGAATATGAGAAGGAATGGTTTCAACTGATTAATCATGTTTTTTGTTTCTTATGCTAAAACAAGCACCAATCTGGCATGCAATCTTAGGTGAAATCTGGAAATAGCACTTGCAAAGCCTTCTTGGTATCTTGATTTGGATTTGATTTTGTCTACTGATTTCACTGTATCTTCTTTAAGAACATTTGATGTAAAAATCACTGTATATTTTAGTTGCTATAATTTATTGTAAAGTTTTGTTATTTATGGAAATATTATTTATTCGATGGATTTGATGGGATGTTGTTTTTACTTTAATTCATAATTGCAAACTCTGCATTAGGACCCTGTGTTTAAAATCACCTTGACTCATGATGAGGCTGCTCCTCAGGATTATGTCTTGTCTTACACTCTAGCAGAAAATTCTATTCCAACTAGATTGACTAGGCCACACCAATAGCATTTTCCCCCAAAGACAATTGCCAATTGCCATTTTATCTTAATCTTCCTACCCTTTATGACAACGTCTAAAGTGTAAATAATTTGAAAATCAAAAAAACAGAACAATTTTAAAGAGTACTTTTCACCAAAATAATATTGCCTTTCTGTTAATGCTGAACACTCCAGCGAAAGTGCTAATAAAATGTTGATTTTTAGAAAAATGGGGAAAGTGAACTCTCCATGGGAATTAGCTAATTCGCTTAATTATACACACAGTCATTATTCATTGACCAGCTTTAATATGTGTTGTGCTAAGCAGTGGAGGTGTGAGGATGAGTAAGATGTAGATACTTTAAAGGGAGCACAGACAAGTGAATTGAACAAACAAGGAAAGAGGTTTTTTTGTTTGTTTTCAGGAGAGTAGGACAAGAGCTCAGAAAGGAATTCACATAAGGCTGCCCTTACATATGAGAGACACCTAAAATGTATTTGAAGAGTGAGTCAAGAGGGGCTTTCTGAAGGATGTGACACTACTCTCAAATTCTAAAGGTAGATGGAAGTTGGAGAAGCCAGAAGAGGCGTTCCTGGCAGTTGAATTAATGATGCCCAGGGGACACAGAAAGGATGATGGCCTAAGAAAAAGACTACATAGTTCAACGCAGCCAGAGGAGATTGTAGAGAAGGAATCTAGGGTTGAGACTAGTGTTTTAGCTGTTTTACCAACAGAGTGGTTGTTTTTAGATCATCTCTTTGCTGTACTCTACTTGGACGCTATAAAGATAAAGGAGTGGGGAGGAAAGTGGATGTAAATTATTTCAGGGCTTCTCTGAAACCTGGAACATCTCTGGAAATCTCAGAGCCCTTTACCCGTAGTCAAAGCTAAACCCACACAACAAAAGAGCCCTCTCCTGGGTTCTCTTTGCTCCAGGGTGCTTGCTTATACTTTGGGTTAAAATCTTGTGCTTTCTTTTTGAGCATAAGAATACAGAAACCTGAAGGAAAAACGTACCTCTTCTTTCCTCTTGTGAAATGTGATTTTCTATTCCACAGAGGTAGAATTGAGTTGTGCTTTACTTTGCCAATTTAGAAAAACCTTTCATATGTCCTGGAGGTCCTGCCTTCTCATCACTTGGACTGAATGGACCAGAAGCTGTCCTCACTCATTTATTTTTCTACTTCCTTGCCATTTATCATCCCAAAATATGTAGGGGAGGAAAAACACCTCTAAAATACCTCCAAATGCCATAATATTCCTGCAGAAGTTCTAATTGAATATTGTAACTCTGTTTCATCCTTGGTCATCTCAGGAAGCTCTATAAAGAATTGGCAATTTAGAAACAATGGAACATGTAGAAAGAGCAAACCATGATGGCGGTAGTAAGCATAAAGCAGGCTTTCACAGCTGCTTTAAGCCCTCTCTCACACAGTTTTAACTTACATTTAATGGACACACGATGAACACCTACACATTGAAACCCTCAAGCCCTCCCTGGGTTTCCTAACTTAGGCACCAGGCGTCTATTACCGCCCTGCTGGTTACTGTGATTTGAGCCAGAGCAAAGACGCCTACGCTCTGCTGCCAGCTCTGTGCCTTCACACCTTTATCCTTGTTCATACCTCACTGCCAGTGAGAAAAGGCATCATTGCGATGAACACAGTGTGCAAGTCATCTTCTAAGTTTTGTAGTCTTTTTGGCTCTTTGGGTGTAAATAAGAGGAAATGAGGTGAAGTTTCCTAGATGAAAACTGAGTAGAACGATAATCATCTACGCAGGCTCAGGTTATTCTCAACTGTGTGAATAATGACCAGGATGGAGAGAGAAAATCCCAGAAAAAAAAAATACAGTTAGGATCTGTAAATCTATTCCTGAGAAGCCAAAATGGGTGGTCATATGAAATTTGGTTGTTGCCAATATTAATAAATAGAATTCTAATAAAATCTGTAAACATTAACATTAAAAACTAATAGAGGTCTCAATTAATTTCAAACTTATCATCTGTAAATATGCTACATTTAGAAATTGAAATTGTTATTTAGGAACTTGAGAACCTTTTCAAGTATAATTGGTGGTTTTACATGTAGATTTAAATCTTATTTAAATTATCTTCATGTGCATAAAATTAACAGAGATGTGTGATCCTGAGGATTTCCTCACAACTTTTGCCAACTATTGACACATTCTCAAAAATAAAAACAACATCTTATAGACACTGTGCTTGTTCTGAATTTAATGTATAGTCTGCCCATTTTCTGACTATAAAGTTTACTTCAAAAAGAAGTTTCAAGCTGCACTGTTAAAAGAAAATAGACAACCATTATTATTATTTTATTCATATTGAGTTAAATAATTGCTCAGTGAGTAGGTAAAGTGTATTGCTAATAGAAATTTTGTTGACTTATGAAAAAGCCTCCCTTTTATTTAGTGAAAGACTTTTATTATCATTGAAGTCATTTTTCTAGTGTTTTTATTTATTTTATTAGCCAACACTTTTTTTTTAACCTTGACACTGTATTCTTCTTCAAATATTATTTTAAAACATAGCAATTGCATAGAAACCACCAGGATAAAGCATACTTGTTATTAATTCAAAAATTTGAATGAGAAACGTGTTTCTTAAAACATGTAAGATATTTTTGTTTTTTAAAAATTGTTTCTCTTTTGACATTTGATTATACTCTGATATTTTTAAGTTAAGTATATGCTAGCTTCTGCCTATCATACAGACTATTACAAAAAGATTAGAATAATTTAATATTGGCATTTGAGTCTGAGAACTAAGTGTTCAGGATTTTGCTGTACCCCTTTCTACGTTTAGTATCTATGAACAAGTTAGTTTAATTTCCCTAAACCTACATTCCTCTCATTTGTATAAAACTTAATTATTGTATTATAGGATTCTTGACAGGATGAAATGAGATTGAACAAAATATGGCTAATTATTATTATATTATTTGTGAATTTTTTTTTAATTTTTTATGTCTTTATTTTATTTTGAGAGAGAGAGACAGAGAAAGAGTAGGGGAGGGGCAGAAAGAGAGGGAGACACAGAATCTGAAGGAGGCTCCAGGCTTTGAGCTGTCAGCACAGAGCCTGATGCGGGGCTCGAACCCATGGACTATGAGATCATGACCTGAGCTGCAGTCGGACACTCAACCGACTGAGCCACCCAGGAGCCCCTATTTGTGAATGTTTAATGTTAAGTTTAAATGTTTAATGTTGCAGTGATTTTATATTGACTAGTATTCTTTTGTATTTAATTATAATGTTTAATTTTTATTTTTTAATGTAATAGCAACATATTATATTTCTGATTATGCTAGAATCATATTTTTATTGTTAGGAAAACAAGTGAAAATATATTTTAAAATTCATTTTGGGGGAATATGCAATACTGCAATGGTCATCAAAATATTTAATAATCCACCATGAGCATACCACTTGGTGTTAAGTTTTATAAAAGCATTCTGAGTGGTTTTAGTCATCTCTCAAAAGATCAAGTGATCAAAGGTAAATGAAATACACATGATTTTAAAGTAAAGGTAATTTCTGCCGAGACATTACCATCAGAGGAACAGTGGGAGAAAAGGCTGCAGACTCAGAGATAGAGAGGAAGGATTGCTCAACAAATTTTTGCACAAATAAGGCAAAGGAAACAAAGCCAGGGTCTTATTTCAAATGACTATTATACAATTATTTAAGTTAATGAAATGCTGTGAAATATGACTAAAATTCAGAAAAGATAGGAAGGGATAGAAATACATTTCATAAGGAAAAGGTTGAACTACTAGAGTATGAAAGCATGGCATCTGTTCTTTATCTCTAAGTATGGTTGAAGGTGATAAAATTAACCAAAATACTGTACATAAACTGCTTAGGACATTTCCTGGCATTAGTAGGTACTTAATGAAGATCTGCTACCCTCACTACTGCTATTATTACTATTGTTACTACTACTACTTCAACTTCTACTTCTATTATTACTACTATGATGTTACTCTACCACACTGGTTTGGTGTTAAGGTCAGATGAGGAGGGAAAATCTGTCACACATAATTTGTTTACTGCTTACTGTGCACTAGATTCTATGTTAAGTGCCCTTTATGCATTTCTCATGTCATATATGCAGCATCCCCATCAGGCAGATTCTGGTGTCTCCTTTGTACGCAGATAAACAAACCCAGATTTAGTTTGAATTGCCCAAGATGAGAGCTGGGATTTGAACCCAGGCAGCCCGGTTGCTAACCACCATTTAATGATTTTTTCACAGTGAGGGATTGGAAATAGGATAGACGGGAAGGTGGAACATCATAGATTTTAACGTCCTAAAGAAAAGAAGGACAACAAGGCAAAGGAGGATGATAGCACCATTTTTTCTTGTTAAAGAATTAGGACCTTATGCAGAAAATAGTTCATATATGTGGCAAAAGGGTTCATGAAGATACTGTCATCCTTTTAACTACATTATGTTGACATGAGGACCTATCATGGCTTCAAACCTTCCAGTAATCACAGGATGAATAAAAAGGTGATCCACACGTAGAAGACAGTCCATAGTACTGTGACATGGTCGAATGTACCAGGGTGACAAATTTTATTTATTACAACTTATTTCTTCTTGGAATCTTTGAACTAAAATGATCTAACATTCAAATATAATCTTATCAGTGGGGATTATCTTGTTATTTCCCATTTAACTGTGTATGCTGCCTTCTCAGTATTCTATTCTTGCTCTGTTTTCCCCTTCCATGACACTTACCCTCTAGCGTACATATAACTGACTTCTGCCTTGTTAACTGTATGGCACCTTCCTCTCACGTAAGTCCTATGAAGGCAGGAATTTCTGCCCGTTTATTCACTTCTCTATCTCCACGGTCTGCATGCATGCCTGGTACCTATTAGGCATTTAATACATATTTGTTGAGTGAATAGAAGTCACCTTTTCAGGGACAGCAAGGCCAAAATACTCATCTAGAACAATGGGTGAGTTATTTCCCTTTAGAAGAAGCGGGTGAGTTATTTTTCTTCAGAAAGTCCAATTGGCTTGAGAAGGAATTTCTGGCACCATTAGCCATAAAATAGCCCAGAAACTGAATGAAGGCATCTGCAAAGGCAACTCAGATCAGGTAGGGGAAAAATTGCAGAATACAGCCAAGGCAACTTCATCCCCAAGGTGAAGTTCAATCCTGTAATGGTGAGCGCCCAGATGTAAAGCAGACATGAAAAGAAGCTGTGGGAGGCCACAAAGAAGATATCATTAACCCCCAGAAGGGTGACAACCTATTCAAGGAGGTAATATGATAGAAGAACACCTAACGCAGGTGGGAACACGAATCCGGACCAGGAATTTGTGGTCTTATAAAAAGGGTCAGCCCAGCAGAGTGGGTGTCAGTCTTGAGGTCTTTTGTCATAAGAACACCCTGTACTTATTTCTCTGTTTCTGTATTTTTGCCCTTAAATGACTAGTAAAATTCCCTGAAAATTCTTGACATTGGTTTAGGTCAACTAATGAGAAAAGCGTCTCAGCCGCACCTAGACAAATGTGGTTTGGAGTGCTGGAATGCTCTGAAGGGAGGAGGTGGCAGCTGTTGGGCTGCGAGAAACAGGGTGGAGGGATGAGGAGGGGGTGCTGGGAAGAGAGTTAGGAACAAGGTGGGGGTAGTTGGGTGTGTGGAAATGTGTGTAATCCCCCAGCATGTTCTCCAGCAATGAGGGTCTGTGGCCGTGGGACACAGATTTTCTCTGGGCTAAGTCAACCCAAATGTATAAAGAACTTCATTTTGTTGTGCTCTGAGAAATGCTTCTCAAGTTTCCCCGGGTCTACTCGAAGGTCACCAGTATTCAGCACAGAGTCTAGGACTGTTTTGTTAACTCCCTTTTTCCACATGTCTAATCTTTATGCTGATTCAAATGATTGCACAAACTCCTCAAAGAACATTTTGGCTGTTTACATGACACCAAGGAATTGTTTTGACAGAAAACCTCCTAATACAGCAAAAGGGTGGGTGCTGGTTCAAAACAAGGGTGTTCATGCAGTGTTTTTATCGTGTGTGCCAGAATGCATGACAGTTCAGTGCTAATGTTTGTCCATGGAATTCCCAGAGTTCTTTGCTCTAGTGAGTTAAGATGGGGTGAGCCAAGAGAAATGTCTGGAGCGATGAGAGACTGTTCTGTGGAACGTTGCCGACTCTATGCTATTGCACCGCACACCTAGCACAGAGCATATAATTGTTTGTTTTTTGTTTTGTAGAAAATCTTTCTAGACTTGGAGATAATGTGGATCTAATGCTACTTCCCAGCGGTGGAGAATCACTTTTTAATCCAATGATTTCCAAAGCATGACTAGCAATTACTTGGAATGATTCTGGAATTGACCAAAAATGTTTATTAAAAAAAGTTTCATAATATAAACAATGTATAATTTACTCTTTTATCAAACAATATAAGAAATTCCATTTCATTTCTCTGGTATCACCAAGTTCTATTTCTACCGTGAAGTGGGATTAAGTGGGTATGTGGGAGCCAAGCAGTGTTTGGTACCACCTAAAATGGTGTGGCATCAGGTAAGGTTTGAGAGACAGTAGTTGGAACCGATTTTCAGTTCTTATGGGGACATTTCATAAAACATCTATCAGTCTTTTTCTTAATTATGGAACCAGGTTTCCATATTCTTAAAATTTCACACTTGCCTGTGGGTGCCCAAGGAAAAGGCAGAAAAGGGGGAGCCATTCCAGCAAGTGGTAAGGTACATGTGTAAAACTATTCTTGCCTATGATAACCTTATCCCCTGTAAATAGCTGGCCAGCAGGGTTCAACACGTAAACAGGAATCAAGTGAACAAATTTCTTTTAAACCATCAAATCTCCTTCTAACTCATTAGTATCGAGGGAGGCAGCTCACTTTTTCAGAAATATAAGGAGACTTACTCTGCTCAACATGAACACATCAATCACTGTCTCTTTCCTAGTCTCACCTCAGACAGTCATTGACTCTTGAGCGTCTTCAAAATGAAGACTCGGTAACATGTAGAAACTGCAGAGGTATTTCCCTGCCCTCAGTGGACTGTACCTCTAGGAGAGGGATAAGTAAAACACATAACATTCGGAACACAAGGTGCGATGTGCTAAGTGCTGGGGAACAGGTAAACGTTGCTAACAGGTTCAGAGAGTCAGGTGCAGAAAAGGAAGTTTCCTTTCGGGGAATTGGGGAAACACTAGACAAGGCTCCTTGAAAGAAATACTGTTTGAATTAGGCATAGAGGGGTGGATGTGATGTTGTTAGCAGACTGAGCTGGAAGCCTGAGGTATTCTAGGTTAAAGGATTACAAGGCTAGAAAAGCAGAGTGCTTGTCAAGGGAAAGAGGGGAAGGCTGACTCTTGGATGATTGGAGTTCAGGGATTTGTCAGAGGTGAGGCTAGGAGTGTTCCCTGGAACATGCTCTTGGAGCCAAGGTAAGGAATTTAAATTCTGTATGATATGGGGAAGCAACTGTCAGAAACACTATGGAGGAAATTGCCTCATGGGGTATATGATTGGTCTAAATGACCTCATGGACACCTTCTAACCGTATCTCCCTTTGAGCCAATCCTATTTTTCTAATGAAACATTTCAGACTGAATGTCCAAAAATTAAATGAGAATCCCAGAGCTCTTTCCAGGTGTTCCATATTATAAGCTCAGCCTTGATGCTCTTTTCTGGGATTTGACATGAAACGTGGTGCAAAAGGCAGAAAGCGTGTGCCATTTCAGTTCTTCAGTTAACTTTAGAAAATGTGGCCATGATAGAAAAAAAAATGTAGGAAAGAAATACCAAATGTAGTCAATGGCTCACACATTGTGTCACAAAAAATAAATAAGTGATAGTTGTATTTAACATCATGGAGGTAGGAGGATAAAATATGCTCTTTTTTATTATTCAAAAGGAATAACCAGAGACTATAAAAAGATAAAAAGGGATAATGTTAGTTTTTAGAAATATCTTTAAGTAGTAGATTTAAATAACCAAGTTAAGTTTAAGCCAGCTAACAACATTGGCAAATAATAGTCACAGGGACAGTAAAATGTCCAAGTTTGTCAAGGAAATGAAGAAATAGTGCAGTGAAAACAGAGGTGCTGTATACATGCATGGGTGTGCGTGTGTATGCCTGTGCGCATGCATGGGCAAACTGATCAATGTTCAGTCTTTTCCCGGAATGCTGAGCTGAGTGCAAATAGGATTGAGAGATCTTGCTGTGAATGTCAGGTTTACAGGGAAAATGGAAATACAAGTTAATGTAATTAGTTCAACTTTCGTAAGAAATCCACAGCAAAATTTCTGTTGAAATTCAACTTCAACTATCTATATAGTTTCAAGATAAAATGAAATTCGAGTTTCTCAGAGAATCTGAGAGGTGAGAGATTTGTCAGCTCTCTCTAGTTCAATGTCATATGAAATATGGGACATTTGAATTAGAGAGTAAAGCTCAGCATGTTGATTTTCTTGATATATGCAAAAACACTCATGCAAATGCACTTATGAATTTTTTTTGTAAACTTTTGCGTTGGGGGAAGAAAACCTCTTAACAGCATTTTTCTGGAGCATTTTCTTCAGATGAACTCTGCAAAATTAGAAGACAATCAGTGGTAGGGATTATGAGTCCAAACACTGGTCCATGATTTATCCTTTTTCTCCAGTTCTTATTTCGTCTTATTTGCATTACGGTTCTGGGAGAATGGGAAAGGAACGAGAGAGAAAAACATAGCCTAGGAGGGAGGATTTCGGATTACAGAGTAAAAGGGTTTTTTTTCCATTTGTGGCAAAATGAGTTTTGCTAACTTCGAAAGATTATTTGGAAACCAGTAAGAAAAACATGTGCGTCAAGATTTGAAAATCTCTGTAGAAACTAGATATCTTCCCCAGCTTCAATGTAGTGAAATGCGTGCAAAACTGTGAGTTCTGATTTCTTAACCAATGTTGTGTGATAGGTGTCATTTCCTCTATAAAAGGGAAAAACTTAAAAAGCTAGTTCTTTAAGAGGAAACAAAGCATCACTAAATCTGAATAGTTAATCACAGAATCACTCATGTTTCTAGTTAGAGGAACAACACATATCAGGGGTTTTTTTCTCACTTAATTCCATGGTGTTTCCCAGATTCTCGATTATCGTATTGTCTCATAGTAGATAGAAACATTTATGCTTCTAACAACTATTCACTGCGGTCATGTTAAATATTGTTATCTTTTGTCTAGGCTGAAGTTTTTAACATAGCAGTTACTTAAAAAAATCTCACACAAAAACATGCCTGGTCTTTTGACAATTAAATTTGGTCATAGATTGCCCAAATTGAAAGAAACATACACAATAGGTGATCCTATGTAAAATGCAAATTCAGTCAAGAATATGAAGATGCTCTCAAAAGTTGAGTCCCACTAAACATAAACTGATCACTGATTTGTGGAGATAAAATTATATTAGTGATATTCTGATTAAAACTCTTTATTTTATAGATGATTGAAATAAGGCAGAGAGAGAGAGAGAGAGAGAGAGAGAGAGAGAGAGAGAGAGAGAGAGAGAGAGAGAGGAAGAGAGAGGAATAAAGAGAGAAAGGTTAAGTGACTTCTCCAGAGCCTGGATATAGTCCATAGCAAACTGAGACTAGACCGAGTTTTCCTGGGTCACCATTATTTTTATTACATTGCACTCAAGTCCAACTCTATAGGTTGCCTTTTTGTCTGCAAAATCCATTCACCATTTCTTCCAGAGTAATACATTTTTAGTTGGGCACATAGCTACCTAGCTAGTGATTTTTTTTTCCCTCACCCACCCACATATCTTGGTATGGCCATGTGACCAGGTTTTCATCAATCGTTGAGTAGAAATGGTATTTGCGATACCTGCATCATCACCTAAAAGAACATCACTGCCCATCCTTGTGGGTGGAAATGGAGATCTGGTAGTCCAGCTTCAACAACAAATTTAAGGACCCTACCCTAGTTCAGCAATAAAGTGGAAGGTTATCTGGTTCATTGTATGACCTCATGGAGCAAAACCACTCACTCATCTTTGACTGCTGCCTACATCTAGAAACATTTATAAACCCCTAACTTGATTGAGTCACCGTACTTTGGCCTGTGTTACAACAATTATAACGATTTAGCTTATTCTCTATTACAACATATAGCTTTGATATGTTTTCCTTCCTCTTCCTGGGTCTTGAGCATGGATTAGTGTCAATGGAAAAAATGTGTTTTACCTAACATAATGTCAGCAAATACCTTGTGTGGTTGGGGGGTGGACCTAAAGCCACTTTGAGTAGCATTGCTACAGCAGACCCCACTTAGATCAACCTTGCCTTTTGGGAAGATGCCCTGGAGAATAGGGTCACAAAGGCATTTAGAGTGGGGCAGGGCAAAAGAAAATTGTGTCAAATGGTTGAAATAACTTAGAATTACTACTTTAAAAGTTCTAAAGTTTATACTTAAAAATTATTGACTGTAAGATATGTAAATATAAATATTTGGAAAATATTACATGAGCATCACATATACTTTTCACCAGACTCTTGAAATTTTATTCTTTATGACCATATCTCATATCAGAACAGAAGACTGGAATTATACTACTTGCACACTTTTAAAAATGTTTTTGAATTTTTACTTACATCTTAAGTTAAATAATTTTTAAATTTGCTTAAAATATTTAACTTTATACATGCTCTTTCCCCTCTCTTACATTACAAAAAGTATATTTTATTCAAAAAGGGTACAAACACTTAAAAACTTTGAGGATTGCATATTGCATCAATGAATACTGCCAAGTCAAATTTAAGTAGAATAATTTTTCTGAGAATGATAGAATTCCTGAAGAAAATCTTTAGATAACTACAGTGCTCAGGTCTAGGCAAACTCCTTTAACATATAATGTGCTCATTGGCATTTGGATAATTTAATTCATCAGTAGCTATCCTTATGCCCAGTAGTTAATTGAAACTAAATGGTTTAAGGTCTTTCTGATTTATTAATTGCACTACATAGTTTCACAGCTCAATGTGTTTTTATTGCCAAAGCAAATTATTTTGGGTCTTTTTTCTGCTAACATTTCTTACCTTTAAATTACCCAATCATCTCCCATATATTATAGAGCATATGTAAAATGAACTCTGGCCTTTCCTAGGTGTTATACTCTTGTGAAATGGCTCTCATTAGACATTTTGATTTTCTCTCAGAATTTGCAGCAAACTTGAATCATAGTATGGGAGAGCTAGAACAGAGGGTTTCTCTCCCACAAATATAGAGGATATTTCCTTTTTATCTTATTGTCTAATCTTAAACTTCCTCAGCTCCCTATGCTACTGCCAAAGGTGTGCTGACTGGTCTTTAAAGTCAGTGAGCTATTCTTATCCCTGCCCATAGTATTAGCCAGTGCCTCACTGCAGAATCTGTGCATGAAAATTTCTTAGGCACTTGTAATGGAAAAAAATAAATAAATAAGATCCCTTTGTTTAGGGGATTAAAGCTAGGTGAGAATAGCTAATTAGAACTCTGAGAATTACAACTTTGCAGAATACCATTAAAAATAAAATGCAAAGTAAGCGTGATTACACTTGAAATATTTAAAGTAGGCTCACATTAGCACTGAAGACCCATGAGATACTGTGTGGGTATTGTAGCACCGGGCTTCTAGAATGTACTCAGCAAAAATTTGCTGATTGGTTGGCACTTTCTTATTAATCTAGGATATAGAGATGCCTTTCTGTTAAAATTCAAGCAATCCTTGAGTTTTCTATCTCTCTGAGATATTACATAAAATATTATATATTATAAATCATTCTGTTATTTATTCGGTGAATTTAAATGCCCATTATGTTCTAAACACTTTGCCAGATGCTTGCATTTTAACAAATAGAGATGTTTAATGATTTATATATAAAACAGGTTACTGTTTGGAACTTTCTTTTTTTATTAAGCTATTTTTGTATTGTGCAGTGTCTGTTGTTATTGAAAACGTCACTGCTGCAGTGAAAGTGTTTAGATACCATGTTATTTATAAGCTTTAAAAACACGTAGTTGTGAGTAAAGCATGGTCTTTTGCTTGGAAGAGAATAAAACTAAATTATAGACTTACTGAATTACTTATACCACACCTGTCTTCCAAAAAATATTTAGGGACAGAACAGTCACATTGATCTGTGGATGCAGGTGAAGAGGAGGATAAAGGGTAGGACAAATAGGATAGAACACAGAGAAGCAAACACTTTAGAAGCTGGAGTGCATTCTAGAAATGCAGAGGGAACCCCAGCCAGCACATCTGGTTGGAGAAATTACAGCATCTTCATGGTCGAGATGCCAAGTGAAGGGTCACCCTGGAAGAGTATCCGTCTCTCAGGCAGAAGTGGCACATGGGATGAGTAGAAGTGTGAAGAAAGTTCTAATGCTGTTAACTGCAAGAAGCATGCAGTGCCTATTTTTAGGGTAGGGAGAACGTTATCAGAAGTATAGTTCTGGGAAATTGTGAGGTGTATTTGATAGATAACAGTTAGTTCAGAGTTGCTGGACTAGAGTGTAGACACAGGAGAAAGAGGGCTTCTGGGAAGATGAGCCACTCCACCGCCATGTTGTAGGAGACCCTGCATTTCAAGCTGAGGAGGTTACACTTACTTCAGTAGGCAGGAAGAATCCATTGAAGCCATAAGACCAGGACCATGCCGGAAGGGTTCATTTAGCTGTCTTTTATAGGATGGGCTGAGAAATGAAGAAAGTCAGTTAAGTGTCCGACTTCAGCTCAGGTCATGATCTCATGGTTCATGGGTTCAAGCCCCGTGTCGGGCTTTGTGCTGACGGCTCAGAGCTGTCTTCTGATTCTGTGTCTCCCTCTCTCTCTGACCCTCCCCTGCTCACACTGTCTCTCTCAAAAATAAATAAAAGAGTAAAAAAGATAAAAAAAAAAAAGAATACAGTGTGATAATCAATACTTGAAACTGGGGTGACCACTTTTTGAAGTACATTAATGAATAATTTTTGGTATTCTGTGGTATCTATTACATGACCAACTTGAATGGTGACTTTAAAACAAATTATTTTCTATTTAGGATAAGTGATAAAAGTATTCTCTGTTATATTTATTCTTAAAACATGTTATTAATATTTGTAATGTTGCATACAGGTGTTAGGCAGAGGAGGGGGGATTTGGGAATACCCTATGAGTAAAGCTTCAGTGCTTTTCATGAATTGTCTTTTTCAGCTTTTCCTATCTTGACAAACTACTCTCTTTCTAGACCTTATGTCCCATCCGACTCATACATATTTTAAATTTATACTTTAATGTTTCAGTATCATTACATGCTGTTGTTGTCCCTGGAATGTCTTCAAGAACCATTTAAAATACTATGCAAATCAGCAAAAATAATTTTTAAAAATGACCTTATAGGTTTATAGTTTTTAGGAGTTTGCAAAACATGTTTCTATCAATGATCTGATTTTAATTTTTATAACAGTCTTATGAGATCCAGAACATTTATTAACACAGGAATAATTTAACCTGAAGTCATGCTCAAAGGAGCCTTGCCTAAGTTTTTGAATGAATTGCGTGCTTTTTCCTGTATCCTAGAAACTCTCATTTCTCCTACTTCTGGCCTTTACATATAAGATGATAATTTATTTTAAGTTGTAGTCTTTCACTTCCTTCCCGAGTGTCTCCTTTACGTTGTGAGTCTTTTTAACTATTAGGCTGAGGCTAATTACAAAAATAGTTTTACTGAAATAGTGACTGTGAGGCAACTTTACCATTTAGTGAAATGTGAAATACCCACCGGATTTACTGATTAAACATCAATAATATGATGCCAGATAACAGAACTTTTAATTGAATTTTTCTACTTTTTGACAACTTGTTTTAACATCCCATATAAAAAGTCTTATAAGCCTGCTCTGAATTGCTTGAAAAGGCAGATGGACAACAAAAATCTTGAAAATCCATTGCATTATTGATACAATGAAGAGGGCCTAACAAAATTGTTTATATATTTCTCTAAGAGGTAATTGCACTGCTAAACAAAATTGTTTATATATTTCTCAATTTTTGAAACTGCCAATAAGTTCAGATAAACTTTTCTGGTTTCGTGTTATAGAAGGCTTTGTAATTTATTAGCAGTTTAAAATTATTGTTTCATTACATTTTATATACTTTCTATATGTTGTTAATATACAGATTTAAACATTTACATTTTACAAATTCTCAGTGTTCTTCTGACTGGATGGAAAAAAAGCCCAGCTTCACTTCATGTTCAGTTGCTTCTTTATATAATCATCTTATGCTGTTAGACATCTATTTTGGCAAGGATTTGACTGCTGGTCCCAGTTCAAGTTCATCTATTAAAATTTTACATGTTTTAATTAAAGTTGATATAAGTGCCTAGTAAGTACGTAGTTAAGTGACTAATGGACTTCTTTTTGGTGGATTCCTAATTATGGAACTCTGGTTCACACTGAAGCAATTTGAATGCTTTATAATAAGGTTTGGGATATCACAAATTCAGAGTTACTTGCTTTTTCCTCACAATCTTTTTTAAAAATTATTTAATGTTTTACTTATTTTTGAGAGAGAGAGAGAGAGAGGGAGAGAGAGAGAGGGGGAGAGAGAGACACACACACACACTCACAGAATCTGAAGCAGGCTCTAGGCTCTGAGCTGTCAGCGCAGAGCCCAATGAGGGGCTCAAACCCATGGACCATGAGATCATGACCTTAGCCAAAGTTGGAAGCTTAACCAACTGAGTCACCCAGGTGCCCCTCCTCACAAGATCTTAAAATTTCACTTATATTCATTTCCACTACAACTTCACACAGTAAACATCAATTCATTATTCTGCAGTAGGGATGTTAACCTGAATATAGCAATAAACACTAAGGGATCAGGGAATTTGCATCCTCTAATTAAAGAAAACAAGCCCAGATGATCGATATTAGGATTTTAAAAATCCCTATTTAGGCTAATATTGGAAAGATGGAGGAAGACGTTAGTCAGGCTTTGGAGAAATTGGATAGTCAACTAGAGATCGAGAACCCAAATTTCAATGCTTCTGTCCTGCTTCCATAAATAGATGTCATGAAGCAACGTGGGAGAGCTATCTCCATGAATCAAACCTAAAAGTGTGAAAGGTTTATAAGGACAAGTATGCAATTCTGCATGTGGATTCAAAGAAACAACTGTGAACGAATGGATGAAATATCGATAAACAGCATGTATCAAAAAGATTTGTTTAAACTAACTTCAAATATTAGTCAACACCCTGACAAAACCAGCCAACATTATGCCTTGACCAGCCGTTAAAAGAAGCGCATTATTACGAACAAAGAAAATGAGAGCCCCATTTTATATCGGTTGCTTGAGCTCCAGCCCTGATTTCTTTGTTCATCTTAGACTTCAAAGGAACTACAATTTATTAAGAAAAAAAAAAGCAATAAAAAGTTAAGAATGCATGAATTATAGGGAATGATGAGCAAAATGGAAGGTGTTTAGTAGGCTGTGAGAAAGCCTCACTGGGCATGATAGACGGCGTCAGAACTTTACCTTCTTCTCAATATATAGTCAGACATATTTTGTTCACATTTAAAATCCAAAGCATGAAACTCAAAACTGAAAATTATATATATATTTTTTCCTATTTTACTTATGTGTAACTTCTCTATGTTCTATATGAGTGTATAATGGTTTCCCTCAGAGGGCTGGTCAGTCTCCATGAGGAGAAAGAAAGGAATGCTGAGAACGCATGTCTCCTTTTCTTTTCTTCTAGAATATTGCACTAGTTTAAACAGTGCTCCCTACAATCAGTATTGTGGCTTCTCTTTTCCTACAATGCCCTTCCTTTCACTTCCTTTCCCCATGTCTCTCTCAATCTCTCTCTCTCTCTCTCTCTCTCTCCCACTTTTAAATTTCAGACTTGAAAACCATCTTGAAGACCAAGAGAGAATAAAGAAAATTAAAATGCAGTCAGTCATTTGGCCTCAATGTCTGTGCCTCTCAGTCATCCAGTTTCCTCACCTCAAACATGTTCATGCTGCAGAAACTCATCTTTAATTTATTTAGACCAGTGATGCTCAAATATTTCTGTCTCAGCATGCTTTGAAGCTTTCAGGAGTCATTGCGGAGCCTAGTAATACATTTATTGTGAGTTATATCTCTTAATATTTACCGTATTCAAAATTAAAAATATTTACCTGATAACTTATTTTCAAATAATATATAAGCCCACTACATGTTTATATAAGTGGCATTTTTTTTCTGAAAAAATAGCGTATATCTGAAAACAAAAACAATGAGAAGAGCAGCAATACGTTTCCCAGTTTTGTAAATCTCTTCAATATTCATCTTAACAGAAGATGGCTAGATCTGCATATCTCCTTCTGTATTCAGTTTCTTATGCTATTACACACAATGTATAACCTCTGGAGAGTTCTCCTGTGGACTTTAGAGAAAATGTGGGTGAAAAAGACAAATAGGGCATCAGTATTATTATAAAATAATTTTAACCTTTTGGCCCCCTGAAAGGGTCTCAGGAACACCTATGGGTCCCCAGAACATACTACTAGGAAAAACACTACTTTAGATATTAGGCATATATTTTTTAAGCTTGTAATTATGTCTCTTTGGTAGTTACAGATAACGTGTTTCTTCTAGTCTGGATCATTGGCATTCAGTGAAACTCTTCTCGTCAGAGAAGCTAGTGATTGAATCTTAAAAATAATTATGTGAGTGAAAGTTTGGCTCAAGAGTGAGGAGGCTACCTAAAAAGTGTGTGAGTGCATGCACACACACATGCGTGCTCACAGGTGTATGTTGTACGTATGAAATATAAATGTGTTCCCTATTCATCAGTAGATAATGAAGTAGTACAGACCACTCAAAACTGGCAATGGTATTAAGGACAGTATTAGGCTTTGTCTTGGATGTAAAAGTGTTAAAACTTATTCAGGTCATTTGACACAAAAGTCAAAATAAAATAGATTATTGCTTGAAATAGGATAGACAGCTTTTTATAATTACACAGACAACATCAGCAGGTTGTAAGTCATTTAAGGATGATATTAGTGCTGAGCCAGCCAAAAAAAGGAAGAAAACAAGATTTTGAATTACTTTCGCGCAGCCCAAAATACTGTCTTGAGGTATTGTTTAGTAGCCCTTGTGTTTCAGTGTGTGGAGGGACATATGTATCCCCAGCTTCTGCCAGGGCAAGATTCCTTGGGGTCCACCTGGGAGAAAGTATTCGTGGATTTGCTATAATTTAAGGATTCATCTTGGAGGAGTTTCCTTCTCCTATATTTATTTTCCTTGAAATTTTTTAACAAACTAGCAGACCGAGTTAGCAGCTTTGCCAAGGAAATAATTAAGAGAGCATTGTTTAATAAATATTTGTTGAACTGAATTGACCAAAGGGATATGAATTTCACTCCCTGAGAATTCTGGGAGTATTGCAGTTATTAGGAAATCATTAACTTGTATCTAGGATTTGGCATAAATTACAGATTTTATTTTTCAGGCCAAGTCCTTTTTTTTTTTTTGCCCTCTGATTATTGATCTCCAGCAAACTGCAGGGCAGCCTTCAAAATAATGATTAAAAATTTTAAAAAAAGAAAAAGAGGAGTAGATTACCTGCAGCAGAGAGCAATGAATTGGGGTAAGACCCATTACGAGGTCGGTATCTGAAGGACGATCGAGAGAGAGGTAGCCTGTGGAGACTAGGGGAAGGGCAGGCCAGGTGACAGTAGTGTAACTAGAGCATGGCAGCAGGGCACAGACAGTTCCCATCGGAGAAGTTCAGTACAGACGAGGGACATATTACATGAGGCAGATGTACAGAGGCGCAGACAGTTTTGGAATGGACCACACTTGCACAGATCCAGGTGGTCAAGTGACAGGCATCTGAGAAGCGTGTCAGATGACGGAGTTTGCCCTGGGCCTGGCCATACCTCAGGGAAATGGGGAGTGGGAGTAAAATCAATGAAAAGCTCAGTTACTAAAAATGCCATGAAAGAGGGACGCCTGCCACAAGTCAGGCAAGATGCTGTATCACCTGAACAAGGGTCGCGGTGTGGACGGTGCCAAGCAGCATCCTTTGGAGGCCAGCTCCAGAGGAATTTCAGACTCTTATGAAAGTAATTTAAACACTTTGGAGTAATTTGATATAAATCTTTTATTTTTTCCAAGTTTAGCCCATGCTTTGATTTTAACATTCTGCAGAAATTAGTAGGAAAAAAATGCCATCTACCTCTGGGAAACATCTTTATGAAAATATCATAGAGCCCAAACTATGACTTGTTGCTTTTCTGGAAAGATGGTTCAGCACTAGTGTTCATCTTTCTCTTACTTCATTACTTAAAGACATTTATAAGACGTCTAAGAAATTTGAAATTTTGTGGAAGTGGTACCTCCCCTGCCTTTTGGGTATATTTAAATTTATATGGTGACAAACTGTTGATTCTTTCCATTGCCAGTTATTTTTATTTCTCTTAATGCCCATAACACAACTGCTATTAGTCATGAACTAGAGCCACATATTAACTCATTCGAGCCTCTTGGGCTCCTCCAAATATACCAATGTGCCATTCATTAAATGGTTCATTAATTGTTTTCAAACCACTGGGGTCTCATTTAATAACTTGCTGGAACCTGCAATTAAATGGTGTCCCAGTGCCCTCAAAATATACCCTCATTTAATGACTCAGGCACTCTTGAAAAGGGAGTTTATTAAGTGACCACAACTATGCCAGCCTTAGAAAGTGAATCGAATTACTTTTCTTGATTGCTTTCTTTTCCTTTCTCTGGCCTTTCCTATATGTCTTGCTAAGGCACCAACTAAAATATATATTGATGTCACTCAAAGCTTGTCATTTTGTGATTTCAGGACCTAATGCATATCTCAGCCTTAATTTTAGACATCTATGGGCAGGAAAATCATAGACCAAGACAGATCCCATACCTGGATCTCAGAGATGGGCTCCGTGGTAGTGTCAGCAGGTAGTCAGTATAATTTAGATTATGTATGACTCTGTATGGGCACTTGATCTCAATGTTCTCACTGCATTCTCACAAAACTACTGTGTATTGTACATTTTATATTAGCTTGGATTTTATAAATGAAGCAGTCGAGGCTTAGAGTAGTTCCAGGTAGAGCAAGTGGTGGGGCTGGCTTCCTAACAGAGCCAGTTGCCATTCCATCTTCACATTTCCAGGACCTGTGTCATGCATGCATTCATTCATTCATCCATTCATTCACTCCTCCTCGACTTATTAATGCCCACTGTGTGACAAGTTTGACAGCTTACTGAAAGGGAAGGGCAGGGTGTCTATTATTCCAAATTTGGGGGAAGGCACTGGGCTTCCTCTAATTCCTTTAAACTTTATAATCATGATGGACAACTTTTTTTTTTTTTTTAAATTAAGGATTGCTAAGTTCCACTTTTTAAACTCAACTATGTAGGGGAGCCTAGGTGGCTCAGTCGGTTAAGTGTCCGACTTCAGCTCAGGTCATGATCTCATGGTTTTTGGGTTTGAGACCCGCGTCGGGCTCTGTGCTGACAGCTAGCTTCAGAGCCTGCAGCCTGTCTTCGAATTCTGTATCTCCCTCTCTCTCTCTGACCCTCCACTGCTCACACTGTCTCTGTCTCTCAAAAATAAATAAAAAACATCAAAAAAAACCCTCAACTATGTATAAGCATATAACACAGATTTATTTAATACAGTTCAGTGTCCTCATACAGTTAGATGTATGTGCATGCATTACAACTAATGTTAAGTATTTCTCTCCCTTAGTCTGATAATCTCCAACATGTATCTGCCCTGTTAGGGAAGTCTAAAATGCAGATAGCCACTTGTCAACGTCCTTCTGCAGGTAACATACATTTCCCCCTCTTTTCTGCTTTACTTCAGGCTTTCTTTCTGACTTTCTCACTTTTTTTCTTTTTTTGCATCTGTAAGGTCCAACCTCTGTTTTTATTTCTTTCTCACCATTCTGCCATGCCTTCTCCCAGCTAAAGAGATTTAGAATATGGCACAATATGCCTTATCCTCCTTTAAAAAAAAATCGGGTAGTTAGTATTTCTCCTATCTTTGTGGTAATGAAAGTGCAATGTTATAGAGGTTTGTGTGTCGCTGTGTGCATAAAAGCACATTGTTTCTTAGCTTCTAATTTTTCTTGTCCTGACTTAACACACACACACACTGGGGTTTTCACCTCCTTCCCCTGCACCTCTCTTTTCTTTTCTCCTTTCTCCTGTATCTCTTCCACAGTCTTCCATAATTACCATCCGCACCTGTCAAATCGCCTTTATAGTCTTTTGAATGGCATAGCCAGAGTCTGACATGGGAAATATTATTTTCTGAGCTGTGCTCCCTCCCCAAGTACCTACCTGCAGGCATTGTAAGATGAAAGCCACAGGGTCCCGACCTCTGCCTCCTGCTTAAAACTTCCCTGCATCTTCCCTACCTAGAAATTAGACCTAATTTTAGACCTGCTGCCTTTGGGAGCTTGGTCCCCTCTGGGGTGATTTTAAAGCTAGGCATGATTGAGGAAATCTCTTTTTTTTTTTTTTAACTTATAGATTAATTCCATTTAGTTGTTATAACTTAGTTTTGAAGTCAAACTCAAGTCTAATAACACAAAGAATTGGTTTTACCTTCAAGGTCTGAACAAAGTAAACGCCAAATGATATTACATGTGAAATTGCTTCTTTGATTTAAAAAATTGGATTTCCATTTTCACAGAATAAGTTAAGAGATCCTTACTGAAACAAAAAAGTAGCATGACTTTGTTCTCGTGTTAGATTGTTCTCTCTTAATGAATTTGCTTGTTTAGGGGGGCAAAAAGGGACGCCTACAAAGAGACGCTTCCTTTTGTTAAAGGAAAACCTTTCCTTTTGTTACAGTGTTTTAGAACCATAGAATGTTAATTCACTAGAAAGAAATTTCAGCTTCCATTAATATTTACTATATGAGCTATATGCACCTGGCACTTAGTATGTACTCGATAAATATTTACTAAATAATAATAATAATAGCTAATACTTAAATATTTCATTTCCTTTGTTCTAGCCACACTCTAAATTAATCCTCAAAACCACCTAAACAGGTATGTGCTATTGTTTCAGAGTTACAGATGAGGGTGTGGGTATGGTGAGGTTAAGAGACTTGACTTGTCCATCATCCCTCAGCCAGTAAACAGTTGACCTGAGATTCAAACCCAGGTAGTCTGGCTCCCAAGTTTTGCTCTTCCTCCCATTATGTACATTGCCATCCCGGGACAGATAAAGGGCCTATTCATGACGTCACATGCCAAGGGTGCTTGTTGAAATAATTCTACTCGTGGAAATTTCAGAAATAAACTTAAAAACACGACTCCAGTCAAAGTTGCTGGGTGCGATGTACATAATTAGTGATATACAAGATTATTGATTACTATGATTTTGTAATACGAACTATTCCTGTTACTTCATCTTTCACCATAAAAGCTCAATACTTTAGTAAGAACTTGATCTAAAGTAAAGATAGCTTCTATGAATAAAGAGAGACTACTTGTACTTTGAAATTTCTTCCACTGTCTCCCCCAAAATTTCCTCCACATTTGATGGTCACTTCATGCAGCATTAAGTGTTGGTATTCTCTAGTGTGTCTACACAGCAGTGTCTCGATATGGATTTGTTTAACTCCAAAAATGACTCCTGGTGTAGGGAACAAGATAAGCCCCAAGGCCGACAGCAGGAGGAGACTTTCTTTCTTATCATGGACTTAGTTGAAATGCCCTTTGCCATTGTTGGGATTCAGTATTGTCATCACAAGAGGAAGATTCATCCAAGGCAGGTCAATTTTATAGAGATTTAGAGATCTAGGCTTATTTTGTCTTCAATCCTCAGGGCTTGGCGCTGACCTTTATCAAGGAAGGGTAATAATCCTATTTCAAGGGGGCTAACCTGTGTATTTCTATTTTACTAATCAGTTTATGCAGGCTGTGGGGACTCCTAGGTGTGGGGAATTGATTTGATGCAGGACCCACAATGGTTACCGTTTTGACAAGCACACACTTTGCTAGGTGTCTGGTGTGTTTGTGATTGGAAACTGCATATGTATCCATAGAAAAGCCTATTGTTATGCTGAATTTTAAGTCCCACTGAATGCTTTCAAGCCTGAATATATATCAGAAATGTCTGATATTCTTGATGTTTGTTGTAGGAAGCACTAGATAGCATTTATTGGGGGGTGGGGGGGAGAAGTACCATAATCTGTTACTTCATCAGTTGAAATAGTTGATGACTTATAATAAAGGCATCTGTGGGCCACTTAATTTTTTATGTAGCAAATGCCTATACCTACATTTTTATAATGCTCATCCTCAAAGTCCTAAATGCTTCTAGAAAACCATCAAATATAAATAAATTGAAGGAAGTGTTCCTTTATTCAAGATTGGCCATAAACTCCATCTGATGATTCTAAGTCTTGCTTTAAATCAGGTAGAAGTTCTGTGCAAAATGATCTATGACCCACGTAATAATGGCTTCCTTTGAGAAGAAGCAATCCTTCTGAAATTAAGAGCCGTGCTTAGAAGTGTATAGAGTAAATAGCTGAAAATAATCTTAGAGACAAAACCCCTTCCCAGAAATGTTTCCTTTCTTGAAGCCTTATATGTGAACTTTAAAGAAGAAATCTGAATATTAATGAATAGGATTTAGTAAATGACTTGAATGGTCAGGGGTCAGCCATGCTAACAGGTCAACTCCTTTGAATCCACACCAGTGCCCAGGGGTCAATGTGGTGGGATTCCCTTCCTTAAAGTGGGACAAGGTCAGAGGAGCCCCACACCTCCACATCCCCCAGGGAGTCAAAGCCCAATCTGTGAGAGAAACTAGCCCGGGCATAGCACCACAGCCTGGAGCCAAGACTTGAGAAATCTTCTGGGTGAGGCAAAAGGTACTTTTGATGAAAAATATGATTTCTGAGGTGTTTCTGAAGCACCCAAGATTCTAAGAATCCCTGGGAAACCTAAGGACTGCTACTTTCCATTTTATAGCACAATCCTGAGAAGTTAATTTGCTCCCAAACTTTTCCATAACATAATGAGAAATCCTCCTGTGTGTCACATTCCCATGAATCAGAGATTCATTTGAATTAACCAGATTCCAGTTTCTACAATTCACATGTTCCTTAGAGGGCAGAGTGGCGGGGGGATGGTTCAGGGCATTCATTTGTCCATATCTCTTTGCAGAGCAGCTCTTAATTAGATTACTTTTCTTAATGAGGGGAAGTCATGAGCCTGGGGAATCATATTGTCTTTTTTTTCTTTTTTCTTTTATTTTCTTTTATAGTTTACTGTCAAGTTGGTTTCCATGTAACACCCAGTGCTCATCCCGACAAGTGCCCTCCTCCATGCCCATCACCCTCCTTCTCTCTCCCCTCCCCCTTCAGCCCTCAGTTCATTTTCAGTATTCAGGAGTCTCTCATGGTTTACCTCCCTTCCTCTCCCCAACTATTTTCCCCCCTTCCCCTCCGCCATGGTCCTCTGCTAAGTTTCTCCTGTTACACTTATGAGCGAAAACATATGGTATCTGTCCTTCTCCGCCTGACATATTTCACTTAGCATGACACCCTCGAGGTCCATCCACGTTGCTACGAATGGCCAGATTTCATCCTTTCTCACTGCCATGTAGTATTCCATTGTATATATAAACCACATCTTCTTGATCCATTCATCAGTTGATGGACATTTAGACTCTTTCCATGATTTGGCTATTGTTGAAAGTGCCGCTACGAACATTGGGGTACATGTGCCCCTATGCATCAGCACTCCTGTATCCCTTGGGTAAATCCCTAGCAGTGCCATCGCTGGGTCATAGGGGAGTTTTATTGTTAATTTTTTGAGGAACCTCCACACTGTTTTCCAGAGATCATATTGTCTTTAGAAGGACAATGATATTTTTCTTTTTATCAATAAGTACAAGACTTGTCTTATTTAGAAATCCTCTATATCCCAGAATGGTACAGGTCTACTATTTCTTTTTGTCATGTCTCTTTCATGACTCTTTTTTAATATTATAAAGAGAAAATTTGGAAAGTACTTGAGGATAAATATATCCTTCTTACTGTATTAAAATATTTTAACATGCTTATTTTTTTTTAGAATATTCTATAGTGACTTTTTTAGAGGTCATTTAGCCCATTCCAGTCACTTTTACAGATGAGTAAACTGATTCCCTGAAAAATTAAATGGTTTGTCTAAGGTTACACAGTTAGTTAGTAGCAGTGTTAGGAATAGATGTTGGGTCCCTAATTGATGTCCCTAATTTGAAAATGTATGGTTATATGTCCCTAATTAGAATATGTATGCTATATATGATAATTTTCATATACTATAATATATATGCAATATACCTCATTATTAAATATAATATAATAATATGACTTTCAAGTAGGAGGATGAGCTGAGAGCTTTGGTTTTGAAAAATTGAAAATTTTTCTATCATTTACCATGTATTTCTTCTTCTGTAATCAGTGACACTGAAGAAATACTTGCCTCTCCATAACATCATACTAATGAAATAAAATATTTTATCATGACTACTGCATAGTCTAAAATTCTATTCATGATTTGTTTTTTAGAAATAAAAATAAATAATATTGTTTCCATATAGACCAATAACTTGAAACTTATCCTGGAGTCATTTACTCAATCAGTACAAAGAACAGGGTAGGTAGCTCAAACTGGACATCAAGAAGTTTACATATAAAAATTATCAACTTTTGTTATGATTGTATAAATGTAACTTATTTTCTTGCTCACGTAAGAATATTGCTACAGTAGGGATGCCTGGGCGGCTCAGAAGGTTAAGCATCCGTCTTCGGCTCAGGTCATGATCTCACCGTTTGTGGGTTCGAGCCCCACATTGGGCTCTGTGCTGGCAGCTCGGAGCCTGGAGCCTGCTTCGGATTCTATGTCTCCCTCTCTCTGCCCCTCCCCCACTCATTCTCTCTCTCTCTCTCTCTCTCTCTCTCTCTCTCTGTCAAAAATAAAAATAAATTAAAAAAACATTTTTAAAAAAGAATATTGCTACAGTATCATATCGGGAAGTATTAACACAGGTCTAAAATTACACATATGTGTTACGAGCTCAACTGGTAGAAAATTAACAGCTACAACAAAATTTAACAGCAATAGGAAAAACTGACTTTAACTTGGGGATTAGTACTTAGGGCTTGCAAACCTATGGCCCTTTGCCTCTATATTCCAGACTTGTCTGGGACAGAGGAACATGAGGAAGTCTCCTTATCAGTGTAGGCTGAGAACTATTCCAAGTCAGATCACTGCAGTAACCAAAAACCTCAGAGTATTTGCTCTTTGCCCTCAGTCACATTTGACCTAGAACAGTTTTTTGCATATAGTAGATGTTCTCCAAACTCATGCTAAATTAAAGCATGAATGGCTGAGATGAACAATATGTACTTAAGTACCTGTGATATAGCCACTGTGCTAGCTTCTGAATACAAAATCCTTGCCGTCAGGAATTTTACCCTCTTTTTTTTTTGTTTAGCACTTTGTGCTGTAAAACTGAAAGAAACAGAAGGAAAACTCAAAAGATGCCCCATTAACCGCATGCAGAATTCACTCAGGCTTCACATGGAGGCAATGAACTTAGATTTTTTCTTCTGCTGACTCCTTCCCTTGCTCTCCTTCCTCTGCTCCTTTGCTTTTCCTTCTCACCCTGGAGAGCTTCCCCTAGTCTCCTTTGAAACCTCTCAGCCCAGTTGTTTCTCTGAAGTTTGCTCTTAAAGTTATTTCTCATAATTTTTGTGTTACGCTTGTGGAAGATTTGCATGCTTCACTGATACATTAAATACTTCAGGGATAAGAGAAAGTTAGCATAGTGTCTAATTTCCTTCCAAACAGATAGTTTATATAGATCAAACAACCTGTTTGTCCTCCATCTGCTGCTAGAGCTGGTGATGTTCGGGTAGTTAAACATTCTGACCTTTAAAGTACCAACTGCTGCCTAATTAAAACATCATTTCTACAGAATTAATGCAGGACTTTTTGATTGCACATATTATACAAGAATAAATACTCATGAACCATACAAGTAGGCTCAAAAAGAACCTTGTGAAGCCAGGTTACCAAAATCAAAGTAGAGAAAGGAGCAATACTTTGCTAGTGGCTGTAGATAGATAAATATATTTGGTATGAAAGTATCACTAAACTCTTATTATTGGGGAAAACTTGAATTTTTAAAAATCTGCAAAAATTAAACTTCACATAGTTGCCAAATGTGAAGATAGTAGGATACTAAATTAGAACTTTGTAAGAACACAGTGTTTATTAAGTATGTTAGATTTCTTTAAAACCTGCATTCATGATATAGAATATTTTAATAAAATTACAGTATTTTTATTGTAATCTGTGGCTCACCTATTCTGATTTTGATTTTATATCTTTATATTTACTGAGCCAGGAACCTCTGATTCTTTGAAATTTTGTCATATATCTTAATTAGATCATAATTTTATTCAAAGTCTTTTAGATACATCATGATGGGAAAAAAGATATAGATATAAAAATATGAACTATATCACACTGCCTGAGGATTTCAATTCGGCCACAAAAAAATTGTTTTTCTATGTCACACTGACCTTTAATGATTGTTTCCAAAGGCGCATAGCAAATGGGATTTCATTTACTGCCTTACTTAAATATCTGTATCATTTCACAAAGGGCTTGGAAAGCATGCAATGAAATTGAAGTACAAATAGATACAAATGAGAATTAGAGAAAATATGGAGAATAAAACAACAGATTTTACACTAGGAGGTACAGGGTGCAAAGTGGTACTCTGGAATGACAATTTATGAACTACATATTACTTAATAATCATTTAGTTTACATTTTGGTTCTGACCTTTCTGATGACTAAAGCAACAAGGGAAACAAGCAGTTACATGATTCACAATATCCATTAGGAAAATGTGTGATGTTTCTTTAAAAGAAACAGAAATTCTCCTTAGATAAGTAAGAGGGGGCAAAAAAGAAGGAATGGTGTGCCATTGTCTTCAGGTAGGGGTGCAGAGGATGAAACTCTCTAAAACATCTGTATAGCTTCGGGATTTTTATGGTAGGATCTGTCAATGTAAGTCAAGGATATATGCCATTAGGGAAAAGTTCTTAAAATTTAAGTGCCTAAGAATCCTAGATTTGAGGTAACGTCTTTGAAATCTATAGACCAACTCTCGAATCTCCATCCCAGCTGTTGTCATGTAGAATAGGAATATTCTTCTGTCAGAAATATTAGCAAGTCGGGTCACATGGGTGGCTCAGTTGGTTAAGCGTCTGACTTCAGCTCAGGTCCGGATCTCATGGTTTATAGGTTCGAACACCGCATCTAGCTCTGTGCCGACAGCTCAGAGCCTGGAGCCTGTTTCAGATTCTGTGTTTCCCTCCCTCTCTGCCCCTCCCCCACTCACGCTCTGTCTCTCTGTCTCTCAAAATTAAATAAAAGACGTTAAAAAAATTAAAAATAAATTTTAGCCAGTCTATTTCCCCCCTCTTCAGCTTCATTCAGATGTAAATAGCTCATAACATGTCAATGTTATAGGTGTTGATTTGATACACTTAAATGTTGCAAAACAATTACCACCATAGCATTAGCTAACACTCATCAAATCACATGCTTACCATTTTTGTGTGTGTAAAGAACATTTAAGATCTACTCTCTTAGCAACTTTCAAGTTATGTAATATGGTATTATTGACTAGTCACCATGCTTTACATTAGATCCATAGAATTTTTTTATCTTGTAGGCTAGAAGTTTATACCCTTTGACCAACATCTCCCCATTTACCTACCCGTAGCACCTGGTAACCACCATTCCACTATCTTCATGAGTTTGGATTTTTAGATTAGATTTTAGATTCCACATCTAAGTAATATCATATAATATGTGTCTTTCTCTATCTGACTTATTTCACTTATTGTGTTGCCCTCCAGTGCCATTCGTGTTGTCGCAAATGGCAGGATTTACTTTTGTCTCATGGCTGAATAGTATTCCAGTGTGTATGTATATAGGAATATACATATCCTAGGATACATATACATATATAGGAATATATATATACACACACACACACATATACATATATATCCTTTTTATCCATTCATCTATTGGTGGATATGAATACTTAGGTTGTTTCCACATCTCGACTATTATGAATAACAATTCAATAAACATGGAAGTGCAGATATCTCATCAAATTTCTGTTTCATCCAGAAGTGGAATTGCTGGATCATATAGTGGTTCTGTTTTTAATTTTTAAAGGAACCTCCATACTGTATTCCATAGTGGCTATACAGATTTACATTCTCACCAAAAATATACAACAGTTCACTTTTTCTCCACATCCTTTCTAACACTTGTTATCTTTTTGATGATAGCCATCCTAACAGTATGGAGCAAAGCAAAGCAGAGAAAGATACCAAAGTATGCATATGTGTGTGTTAAAATGTGGGTTTTATTATTACTCAAGTATATAGTGAGGCCAACAGATTTGGAGACAAGTGCCATTAAAAAGATAGTTTGTTATAGATACCAAGAGAAGGGTTCATGCCATGCCACACAAGGCTACATGGGCAAGCACCAGATTCAGTCAGGAAGCAGGTGGAGTGAAGGAAAAACATGAGTAAATTCCTTTATTACAGTTTCCATGAGAAGAAACAGGTAAGGCAGAGTAAATGGGTTTAGAATTAGATAGTTGGAACGATTTCAGAGGGCAGTAGGGCATACTCTCCCTCATTGGTTGGTATGTGGCCCTGTGGGGCAATTAAGGCTCTGGGTGTCAGAGCCAGATAGGGTATGAACTCTGGATTGGTTGGCTTGCATGTGAAAGGTGTGCTCACAGGCCAGTGGTTCACTGTCTCTGGGAATGGCCTATCTCTGGGAGGGGCAGTCCCTCCAGTGTCAGCAATGTCACCTGCAGATGTCAAAGCATCAAAAATACAGAAAATAAAAGACTTACTTAACACAGTGTGTATGTGTGTGTTGCTGCTCTTTAAACTTGGATGGTTAGAGAAGATTTCACACATAGAGTGACATTTGGGCCAAGACTCTAAGGAGACTATAGAATGAGTCACATAGATGTCTGGGCTCCAGACAGAACAATAAAAACAAATATCTTGAGCCAAAGGCATGCCTGGTGTTTCAGGGGAACAATGCAGAGACCTGTGTGGCTAGAGCATGATCAGTGAAAGGAAAAGTCAGAGAGGAGTTCAGGAATCCAGAGAAAATCGGAGAGATCACACTGGCCTGGTGTCCACTGTAAGGATTTTGGCTTGTACTCTGGGTGGGAGGACCACTGGTGTGTTTCGAGCAGAGGAGTACCATGATCTGGTATATATTTTAGCAGGGTCATTCTGGCTGCTGTGATGAGAATAAACTACAATGGGGGGAAGTTCACAGCAGGGAGCTTAGTTAAGAGGTGATTGCAATAATCCAGATGAGTTCTGGTGGCTGGGGCCAGTAACAATTCCAAAAGTTGGTCAGGTTCTGGGTCTGTTTTGAAGATGAAGCCAACATGATTTTCTGAAGATTAGATAAAACGTGAGAAGTCAGAGCCAGGGTGAAATAGGCTGCTATTAGCCTATGTGCTCCTTTGTACAAATAAGAAAATATACTCTCTCATGGATATCACAACCTGGATATCATAGTTTGATGGAAAATACATGCATGAGCTGGATTTCAATCCAAGCTCACTTGACCTTCTTGACAAAGTATATTTGGCAGTGAGCAGACTTCACAGTCATATATGGTAGCCTATCATCTATTAGACAATTCTTATATTTTCTTCTTCATCCCCTTTCCTTCTCTTTCCTTCCTCCCTTTCTCTTTCTCTCCTCTCCTTCTTTCTTTTCTTTTCTTTTTGTCTTTCTGTCTTTCTCTCTGTCTTCTTTTTCTCAGTAAGGAAGCATGCATCCAACTCAGTAGTTGATCAAAGAAATGGCAAGATAGCGATTTTAGGAAAGGTTTACTGTAGCATGTTAACTTTTGTGCCCCTTGGAAATGTAGTTATTAAATTTTCCTTTCATTTTCAAGAACTAGAATTTTATTTTCATGGGAGCTGAAAGGTGAAGGTCTCATCTTAAATGGTAGCAATAACTCTACATTCTCATTTCCTTTAAGGATATAGCTATTTCTACATCCAATGAGTACTTGAAGATATTAAACTTTTATCCATCTGTCTCTTATTTCTAGAACCCATCATTGGCCATTTTATTGTCTTCTCCAAGGTATTCCAATCCCTTTTTATGATATCCTCACTGTCTCCCCATCTCCACAGTACACAGTCAATAGGACAACATGGGAACATGGAGAGAGATGGTGTTCTGACAATAAAATTATGAAAAGACAACCTGAAAATGGATGAGGTCAATGATATACAAGAAAACAACAAAGTAACCTTACCCAAGCAACAACATATAAATATGATTAGGGAGGTCATGGAATGTTAAGGCAACCTCTAGAATATAGAGAGCACACGGAACTATATTAGCTTCCTGAAAGCTGTGGCTTAGGCAGAGACAGCGACATTTTTAGTGGCAAATGTTTCAACAGAAAATAGGTGATCAGTTTACCCCAGTGCTCTTCAAATATTTTCTTGTATATCCCTCAAAAAGAAAATTGGAAACCTATTAATTTTCTCTGTCATTTTAAAGTTGACATCTAAAATATCTTATAAATTTCAATTGCTGCTGTTGCAAAAGAGGCAATTTCTGGCTATGAAAGTATATATCACTCTAAAATAAATCCAGTATAAACAAAAATACCATAACAATCTGTAGTTGACCATTATTTATTTAAAAAACACAAGATTTTATAAGTCAGGTGTTTTACATGGTTCTTTTTACCCTTAAAATCATATTTCCATTATAATTCCCCCATAAAATTTAGCCCAACATAATGTATTTTTTGCCTTAAAATCTTTTACTGATCTGTTTATCATAAATTTTGCAATAAGTATACTACATAAATTGAAATAACATTAAATTTTTTTTCTGGGGGCTGCTGGGTAACTCAGTCACTTGAGCATCCAACTCTTGATTTCAGCTCAGGTCATGATCCCCAGGCTGTGGGATCAAGTCCCGTATTGGGCTGTGTGCTGAGCCTGCTGCTTACGATTCTTTCTCTCTCTCTCCCTCTGCCCCTCCCCTACTTGCACTCTGTCTCTTGCTCTAAAAAAAAAAAATCTTTGACCGTAATTCTCAATATGTTGAATTATTTCTTTGGATTGAATTTTCATTACAATAGTTATGACTACCTAATCAAAATGTCATAAGTACACTCTATATTATGGTAAACAAAATTATTAACCATAAAAAGCAAAATACTGAAAATGCATCACTAAAAGAGGTGTTAGGAGTCTTCTGACACAGGTATTTGTAAATATTCTTTGCTTGGTGCTTATGGGGTTTTAACAATATAAGAAATGCACCATAGGATGATTTTGATGACTGAAATATATTTTCAAGAAGATCACTTATAAAACATGATAAATATGGAAGCTTAGGATCAAGATATCAGGCATTTATGTTCCCTCAAAAGTACACATAACCCAATTTAAAGAATACTGATCTAGAGTAACTACTAATTACCTGGCAATGTGTCATTTCTTCCTCACAGTGGTTATTAAGACCACATCAGAATATTGACCATAGTTCTTTCCACATTCCCAGAGAAGGGGATGTTTTAAAGAGAGGACACTGAAAGCTACCTCAACAGTGGGGAAAATAGCTCTATCTTTCTTTGCTGAATGTTGTTATATTAAGGTCATCTATTTTGTCTTAGTTTTGATCACTAAGCAACTTTTTAGTTATAATTGTGCCTCCATGTAAAGTTCTCTTCAAGGAAAGAATCCACCAACAAAGTGATCTTTGTGACTCAAAGTGATCTTTGTGACTATTTCCAATGATGCATGTAAGGGAAAATATTGGTATTCTGATTTGTACATCGACCTCTCACAAATTTGCATAGTGTAAGTTACTGCTTGGTAACTTAGTTTTTATGGATAAGAACTGAAGCTCTGAATCTACGAATAAGGTGATCAGCCTGAACAAAGCTGAAAATCCCTGAATCAAAACCTCCAGGGTGTTAGTAACTATTGTATGGCAGAAGTTTTACATACACATTCACGTGCGTGAGATCATGAAGCTAATGTCATTTCTCCATTTAGATTCATTTTTATCTAGTCCAAGTTAGTCTTTCCCTTTGATTCATAGAAAAAAAAATAGAGTTTATTTCAGATTCCCACCACCTCAGCATTATAGTATCCCAACACAAGTTAGCAAGAAGGAAGAGATTAATAAAACTTGTAGAAGCCAGCATATATTTTTACCAAAATCACAAATCAAGCTTGAAAACAGCTTAGTAAGAGATTTACAGGCATGACCAGATGGCCACAACAGAATAGAATACGACCAACAGATCTATTGGCTCTGATTTACTCGCTCTTAATTCCTTGTTTATTCATTCGTTGTTTTATTCATATCAGTTATTCATTCATTAATAAACTCTTCTGGGATCAAGCAATATTCAGTATATTGAATTTATCAAGAAGAATCCCTGCTTTGAGAAATTTGATCTCTAACGGTTAGAGGGAATAAATAGCTATAAGTCATCGCTAAATGGATGGTGATGATGATGACAAAAGATTCACTGTAAGCCAGACACTGTTCATGAGCCTCGAAAGCTCAAATTCTTTACATGCTAGAAAATGTCTATGTTTAGTGTAGCTCTAGAGAACTCAGTAGGAGTTCTCATATTATGCTGTCATTTTATTTAGGATCGGGGAATTTTAATCCCATTCTTTTTTGGAAATATTTAGTGAAGAAGGTGAAATAAGTGTATGTGTTCATGTTAATCAGCCACACACAAGCACTCACGGGGCCCGAGTGGTACACAGCAACATTACGATCTGTGTAGACCCAATCATGGAACAGCAGATCTTTGATGCAAGAAAACCCCAGGGATGAGAGCATGAACAAATTAGTGAACTGTCCGTTTATGTGTATAGTTGCCTGCAGGTTTGATGTATTTGTACTTGTAAACTTCTTTCATCTTTGCAAATTAATTATATGTTGTCCAGGATGTGGTGGTGATGATGGTGATGATGATGATGATGATAAACAATGGCATTTATGTGACATGTATTATGTATGCCCTGTGTTTACTAAGCCTTTTATTTTTTTTAAGATTTTTCTTTCTTTTTTTTTTATTTGAGAGAGAGAGAAGGAGAGAGAGAGAGCACGCATGTGTGCACAAGCTGGGAAGAGGGGCAGAAGGAGGAAGAGAGAATCCCAAGCAGACTCCATGCTTAGCAAGGAACCCACCGGGGGCTCAATCTCATGACCTTGGGATCATGAACTGAGCTGAAATCAAGAGTCAGATGCTTAACTGACTGAGCCTTTTAAATGGATTAGCTTGTTTAATCTTCCCAACAATGAAATGAAGTATATACCACTATTCAATCCACTGTGCAGATGAGGAAAATGAGTCCAGAGAATCTGAGTTTATGGATTATGGTGCCTTCTGCTAATTGATAAAGGACTAGGTCTTCCCAGCAAAGCCCTGACAACCGCACTTCCCCTTTATGTCACCTGAAACTTTGACAATGATCACTCTACAAGTTGCCACAGGTCTTTTCCTTGGAGGGTGTTGTTGGGGGGGGGGGCAGGACAAAGCTGAGGGGCTGCGAGCAGAGGTAGAAGTCAGCACATGCCGGCTTCTGCCCTTACCTGCCGTCGCCATCCCACATCTGCCTGCAAACACCTGCTCTCCTTGTCTCCCCTTAACCCTTGGCCTCCCTCCTGTCCCAGAAACAGGCTGCAGGGATGGCCCAGCATTAATCTTTATGAACCCAGAACCATGACATTTGAAAATATGTGCAGATTATCTGGGATGTTTGCTTGAAAATAAAACCAAAGATATGAGAGGAATCACTGAACTTTTAGATCATTCTGGCATAGTAAAACTTGAAATTCTGTCTGCCGAATGGGATAAAGATGGAAAGATTACTCTTCTACATATATTTCACCTATACACATTTTACTGTAGACATTCTCAAGTCCATTCTCACTTAATTGTACACGGGGCACCTGGGTGGCTCAGTCGGTTGAGCGTCCGGCTTCAGCTCAGGTCATGATCTTGCGGTTTGTGGGTTCGAACCCCGCATCAGGCTCTGTGCTGACAGCTAGCTCAGAGCCTGGAGCCTGCTTCAGATTCTGTATCTCCCTCTCCCTCTGACCCTCCCTGCTCACGCTGTCTCTCTCTCTCTCAAAAATAAATAAAATATTAGAAAAAAATTTAAAAAAATTTTACATACATGATGCCTCCCTTTAACTCTGAACATTTTAGCATCTGCTCTGGCATAATTTTAAATAGAACCTTTTTAGCTGTCTCATTCAGATTCTCTAAGGTTATTGTTTTGCCCTACAAAATGTTTCTTATATCTTGCCCTATATTTGAGTCAGTTTGCTTCGTGGACAGTAAAAACTATAATGTCAGCCTCATAAAGCTTTTGTTAAACACCCAAAGCTTTGGGAGTTGTTAGATTTATGGATTCACAGACAGTAAGAGCCGGGGAGATCTTTGAGGTCTTCTCATTGCACCTTGTAGTTAGAAAACCAGAGATCCAGAGAAGTGAAAGATGTCCCCACTGAAGTCACGGCAGTTTGTGGCTAAGTTAGGGAGAACCCAGTACTTTTGTCTCCACCTGAGAGCTTTTCCCACCATGCCAAGAAACACATGATCTTCTTTTTTTTTAGTTCATTAAGAAACAAAAGTATTTTTCAATGAGATATATTATAATACATTTTGGGTTGCAGATAAACATTTTAAATAATTTCATGCAAATACAGTGAGTAAGTAGATACATAATATCCCAGAATACTAGGTTTCACGTATGCAAATTCTGTTTCTCCGGCTTTGAAATTTCTGTCTGCTGCATCTGAAAATATTACCCTGCAGCTATTTCCTCTTTTTAGTCTCCACTCTATCTAGGTTTATTACTTGTGTCATTTTCCCCCGACTTAAGTTTATTTTTCTCAAACTGATTCCACATGTTACTTTCAATCACAGCATCTCATGACTTTAGATGAATGGCCCTGAAGCATTTCCCTTGTTTGACATTCTACAAGGATTTCAGTCTGAGTGTACAGAGGCAGTAAAACTGAGATGCGGAATGCTTTGTCTTAGCCTTGCCTATTTTTCCATAAACTTAGAGATTTGAAAATAAGCAAACAAAAACTTGTTTGATTCTTTGTCTATAACTATAGACTTTTTATAAGCTCATCTTGAAATCAAGTTAATCAAATGAGCAGAATACAATCTGGTTTCTCCCCCTTTAGACATTCTTGCAAATTGCCTAACCTTATCACAGCAGGAATTTTGCTATAAAATGAAAAGAATGGAACTTTGGGGTGAATATAAAATTATTTATCAAAAATCTCTGATGCATGTGACCAAAGAGCTAATTACTGCCTTAGTCACCTTATGATGCGTATGGCTTTGATATCATAACATTTTTTCAGAGTCAATTTCAGTGGCTGTGGCCAACATGAGTAATGATATTAGTAACATCTGTTGATAACAGATATTAGTAACATCTATTTCCTTTGCTCCTTTTAAAGGCCTATATTCTACTCAGTTTTAGAGCAATCATATTGAAAATTATGATTAATTTTGAAACTGCCACAAATTGTTTTAGAAGTTAGTGGTATATAACCCTTCACCCCAGTTGCCAAACAGCCCCCCCTCACCCCCTGGACCTTCCTCCTCCCTCCG
>CM053571.1:126634352-126677364 GCA_028646485.1 Cryptoprocta ferox
GGAGGCAAGACCAGTAAGGGACCTTCAAATAAAAAAAAAAAAAAAAAACCACACACACAACAATAAAAAGGCTCACTAAAAAAAAAAAAAAAAAAAAAAAAAAGAAGTTAGTGGTATATAAAGTCTAAGAACATAAAAATAGAGACACAACAGCCAATATGAAAAAAAATAGTTTATGAATTAGCTCTTTCTCAATCTAGACAATGGGTTTTCCTTCTGATAAACATCTGATGCTCTGATTATATTTTAAAAATTGCTAGTTCTTTTAACTATATGGTACAGAAAACCAGGAGCTGGAGCATGTTCACATGGAACGCTTCCCTACCACGGCTTAATTATCTAAAATGCATCTTTAATAACTGTGTTTTCTACAGCTTTGACCTGAGAGAGGTCTGGTATCCAAGTCTGACAAGTTTTCAGAGCATCAGAATGTTTTTGAATCCAGTGACACATAACGAATTGAATCTCCATAAAAACCCTATGAACATCTGTTTTATGCATATTAATAAATTTACAGCTTCAAACTTCATATTAGATTATTTGAAATTTTATGTTTTGATTCACTTATTGTCAATTATCATTTAGTAACTCATTTGTTGCTAAGTCATTTCCTAAAATTATGTTAAAATTCGATTAGTATGAATTTATATATTCCTTTACTTTATTCTTTTTTTTGAGAGAGAGAGAGAGAGAGAGAGAGGATGAACAGGGGAGGGGCTGATGGGGGGAGAGAGACAGAGAGAGAGAGAGATAATCTTTTTTTATTTAAAATTTTTTTACATTTATTTATTTTTGAAAGAAAGAGAGAGACAGAGCACAGGTGGGGGAGGGGCGGAGAGAGAAGGAGACACAGAATCTGAAGCAGGCTCCAGGCTCTGAACTGTCGGCACAGAGCCCGATGCGGGGCTTGAACTCATAAACCATGAAGTCATGACCTGAGCCGAAGTCGATGAGTAACCGACTGAGCCACCCAAGCGCCCCAAGAAAGACAATCTTAAGGAAGCTCTATGCTCAGTCTCATGACTGTGAGATCGTGACCTGAGCTGAAATCCAGAGTCGGTTGCTTAACCAGCTAAGCTACACAGGTGCCCCTGCTTCATTCTATTCTTTTGATTGATTACGATGGATGAGAATAATAGTATCTGCTATTTGGGGTGCTGTGAAGTCAGTTATCAGTTGCAAGTGGTAGTATACCTTTGGCAGAGTATATTTTCTTTTCTTTTTCTTTTTAAACATTTTCTAGTGTCTTTTGGAATGTTAAGTTCTGGCCTAGACCATTCAGTCTGCAAACAGAGAAGTTAATTTCAACTGAAGCCTTTTATTTTAATTCTATCCAAATCTCCTGAGTTAGAGTAGTTAAAACGCACACACACACACACACACACAGACACACACACACACACACACACACAGTGATGAGCATTATGCTTGAAAGCAAAAGATCTTCCATTCTCCATCAAAAAAGGAAGATACAACATATACATAGAAACTGAAAGAAAAATAGAAAAAAAGAGAGAGGAAGAGAGAGAGAAAGAAAATACATCAAATGAGATTACTTGAGTAATGAGTTTTTGTTCTCTTTTTTGTAATTTTCTTATTTTGTAGAATATTAAATAATAATTGCATGGTCTAATTTATCTCTCCCATCCCTTACCTTTCTTTCCTATTTTAAGTCTGAAAAGAAGAAGCAGGTGAAAATATGTAAGCATCTGGATTCCACTCTATTACCATTTACAGTCATTATATTCTGTATCAACAGATTTTTCATTGATTCACTGATCATTACACAATGAGCTCTAAAGTTACTTGGAATCTATTTTTCTAAGATCTTTCTTCATTTACCAGGATACTTTTTTTTCCTTGTAAAGAATCACAGCAAAATGTCACGGTCTGCAAATAATTGTATTGACCAATTATGAGGAAAAAATTATGTAAAGAGTTGAAAAGTCACGATTACTTTGTGGATTTCTTGTGTCCATTTTCAGCTTTTAGGCCAAAACATTTATAGTGTGAAAGGAGGAAAAGAACTTGGTATTTTTATGTAATGACCTCATTTATGTCCTTGAACAATCCTATGACATAAGCATTATTAACCCTCCCTCTCCCCCTTTGCTTTTGACATGGGAACATTGAAGCTTAGAGAAACTTACAGGCTAATGACGTCCAAGGTCACCAGTATTAAGTGCTATAGTCAAAGTCTGTCACCATATATTTATTACTTGAAGCCAGATCCTCTTTTATGACTTCTTAGTGTTTGATACTTTTATTATTATATAATGTTGCTTTTTGCTCCTGGTAATTTTCTTTGGTCCGAAGTCTAATTTATGTGATATTACACCTTTCTTTTGATTGGTGTTTTCATTGTACATCTTTAATTTCATCCTACCTATATCATTATAATAGAAATGAGTTTCTCATAGGCATCTTATAGTTGAGTCATTCTGCCAATCCCTGTCCTTTAATTGGTATAATTAGAACACTTAAATTTAATGAAATTGTTGATCTTTTGTTAGAACTTAAGTCTGATATTTTATTTATTTTTTCTGTATGTTTTCTTTGATTATTGTTACTTTGCTTCCCTCTTCCTGCATTCCTATGAGTTACTTAAACATTTTCTAGTGTTTGTTTAGCTTTATTAGTGTTTTTGAGTATACCTTTTTGTATTTTTTAGTGGTTACTCTAGGAATTCTGCAAAACATCTGAAACTTATTCACAGTCTAATATCAATATGTTGCCAACTTAAAATGAAATGTAGGACTCCTACCCCCATTTAGACTCATTTACTCTCCCCATTTTATAATTTAGTTGTTTTACATGTCTTCTTTACACATCCTGAGAACAAATTAAAAATATTATAATTTTCAGCTACCTGGGTGGATCAGTTGGTTAAGTGTTCAAATCTTGATCTGGGCTCAGGTCATGATCTCATCTCATGGGTTCAAGCCGCACATCGGGTTCCACTCTGACAGTGTGAAGCCTGCTTGGGATTCTCTCTCTCTCTCTGTCCCTCTGCCCCTCCCCTGCTTGTGCTTTCTCTCTCTCTCAAAAATAAATAAACTTTAAAAAATATTATAATTTTGTTTTCAACCATTTAAAATCACTTTTAAAACACAAAATAAGAGTTGTAGTATATTTTATTTACCCATCTATTTACCAGTTCTATAGTTCTCTCCTTACTCTGATGCTCTAAGTTTCCTTCTGTTGTCATTTCCTCTGTTTGTAGAACTTCTTTCAACAGTTCTTTTAAGTCAAGTCACTGAGTCATTCTTTGTGTCTCAGTGTCCCAAGAAAGTCTTCTATCTGTTTTCTACCTTTCAGGGTCTTCTGGTGCTCATTTCATTTATTTCGTCCAGGGCTTTAGGTGTGATAAGGGGCGGGTGGGAGATGTGCTTCCTCCATGTTTCCAGAATGGAAGCTCTCCCCATACTCACGTACAACATGGTAAAATCAGAAAACAGCTGCTGGTAGCCTCAACAGCATGCACAGGAATAGAGAACTCATTTTCCTCTTTCCTCTCTCTCACAGTCTAGAGTTCAACAGCCAGCTCGTCCTTATGTGTTCACCTCTCTCACTCTCTGAAACAAAGTGCATCTGGCTTGTAAATGTTCTGGGGGTAGGAACAGATAAAATGTGCGTTAACATAGATAAAATGTTGAGGGGGGAAATAGTACAGGAACTTTTTCCTTTTTTGTTTTTCAAAATATTTATGGATGGGTAAGAGATGGAAATTGGGAAAATACTCAAGTAAACATTGCAATGGAAACAATAGCTAACAATTATTTACAGGCACTATGCCCAGTTATTTAGTATTTTAAATTGTTTGGTGCTCTACGAAGTGACTACTATTATTATCTCCATTTAAGAGACTTGAAAATTGAGGCTCAGAGACAAATTTCCCAGAGCTATATAGCGATAGAGCTGCAGTGAATTCAGACTCCCCTTCAAAGAGCAGTGGATTCAAAATAAATCTGTGAAGTAGCTGGCATATAGTCAGTGCTCAAAAATGAGAATTATAGTCATAATTATTATTTTGTAGTTTAAATGATTACTTGATCTAAGCATATTCCTGATTTTCTATCAGGGAAGCTCGAGAGCAAAATCCCATGTGTATACAGAACACAAGAATTTTTTCCAGCCGCATTGGTTAAATATAGCCTTTCAGTCATTCAAAAACAGGGATATTTAGCAATAATAAAAGTACTGCCAAAAGACTCTGAAGACCTTTCTTCTTTATGAAAGGCTCACCTGCAGGAGTGGCTGTTGACTGATTTTCATCACCTAAGTTAGAATCCTGGTATTTAAAATGTGTCAACTCTTCTCAAAAATTGTGGAGTCTGTTCAGACGGGCTTGACTTAATTGGACTCCAGCTTTATATTACTGTGAGTGAAACAGGCTTTGGTTCTAGCAGTGCCCGTGAGAAAGCGCACTTTCATAGACTCGGCTGACCTGAGCGGCACTCTGCATCTGGCCCGAGAGACTGTGGAACTGGGAGTCACACACTGCTGTGACAAAATTAAAGGATGTTTTATGTTCTTGGTGGTCTGCAGTTTCCTCTAAGTTCAGCCAGGCCTTCTTATAAGCTTACCAACTAAAGTGTATTTACATTATAATTTAGATCCATTTTGAGGTTGATCACCAAAAATATTATAGAAACTTAGATTATGCTTCATACTCCTCACATTTTATGAATCTCCTTTGAATTTTGGATAGAAATCCTCTCAGATGGTTTTTGGTTCTTTAAAATGTCTGGTTCAGTTCAACTCCAATCCTTTTAGCAGTGGAGAAGCAAATGCAGTTTCTAGTTGCTAAATGCACACGTTCAGTCTGAATTTCAATAACTGTCCTTTTAAGATCAGGCTGTTTGTGTTCTCTCACATCAATAAGAAAGGGATTCAGACAATTTGGGTGTCTTAGAGACCCAAAGTTAATTCTCCAAAATCCCTGATCTGTGTCAACAGCTGAGTAAACTTTTTAACGGGTATTTAAAACCTACTCATCTGAATACATGACAATAAAATAAATTAAATGCCTATATTCTGCTTCCACTTCTTTAGCTTCCCCTGAATAGCTCATAAACTGAAAAGCCAGATAACAAAGAAAACACAATCTGGATCAGTTTTCCCTTAGATTAAAGCAACGAACCTGGTTTGCCAAGTTCACAGCACACCTCCTCCTGGTGCACCATGTAAAGCTGGGCACACCATGTTTCTCTCTGGGCTTCGATGAATGAGTGAGATATTTCGCCCGTTTCTTAGCAGGTGCTACCTTACTAGAATCAGCCCTTTTGGATTTCCATCTATGATCTCATACTCCATTTCAGTCATCGGCTAATTCATGTATGGTAGTTCTGCAGATACTATCTTCCTGCCAGAAATGTCAAGGTCAAACCCGGGGTTTAGATGAACTACACTAGGCAGTGGTCCTTTCATGTGGTCCTTCATTTTACCAAAGATGAGAATAGTCTACGAGAGATCAAGACAGCTGTTATTTCTAACATAAGACAGAGGCAGGAACTTCTGTCCTGGTTTCAGAATAGAATGTATTTAACCTGGGTTGTGGTGGTCAAAAACAAGCTTTGCAGAGGAGGTGGGTTTTCTGATAAACCTACATGATGAGAAGTGCATGGGTAGGTAGAGTTCAAGGTCCATAGTCTCTATTTTTTAAATTTTTTTTTTATTTTTGAGAGAGAGAAAGAGACAGCATGAGCAGGGGAGGGTCAGAGAGAGAGGGAGACACAGAATCCGAAGACAGGCTCCAGGCTCTGAGCTGTCAGCACAGAGCCCGACGTGGGGCTCGAACCCACGAACCGCGAGATCATGAGCCAAAGTCGGGCGCTCAACCAACTGAGCCATCCAGGTGCCCCCAAGGTCCATAGTCTCTATAGTAAGGAAATCTGGGAAATGGAGGTGATGAAAATTATGAGAAACCTAGATAGGCCTGGAGGACCATGAGCATACTGATATTTTCTGATAACACATATATTCAACATAAGTTGTGCAAAGTGATGGCATCTTTTAATTAAAGTAAGTTCTGAGCTATTATGTGTTTAAAAACAACAAAATATAGAGGTTTGTCTTGGCCTAAGTAGGGGTTGGGAGGGTTGAAAAAACTGTGGGAAAGAGCATATTAAAGAAAAGTAATACATAAACACAGGCATTGATTTCCCATACTCCAATATCAACGGTTCTGGAGGAAAAATACCAAGTAAATTGGTCATGATAGCTTTTCTTACCTCAGACAACAAATACAGCTTTCTGAAAGGGCATATGTATGGATGACTTCCCTTTCAGTGCAACGTTCTGCTAAGCATTTCTGGGTCAATAAGAAGTTATTAGATCATGTATGATGTGCAAGTTGAGTTGCAGGACATATAAGCATCATTAACTCAAGTGTAAATGTGCATTACTGTATCTGAGGGTCCTTCGAGTATTTCTCACAGGAAACAATCTGGACGGTTACTGAACACACTTGATGTGTTAATACAGACTATGAAGTGCAGTGGGAATCGTGTAAACTTAAAAATAAACTTAGTACATTTGTACATGTAGGGTATTCATAATATGACATTGTGGCTATAAATTATGGAGAAATGTGCAGAGAGGGGCTCTCTCTGTAAATGGCTTCTGATTATTTCTAATAGTGTGTGGTTTGAAAACGGCTTTTTAGCCAATGCAATATGCAGGATTCTTATCCCAAAAAGTGAAAATAAAAATCTATCTTATAGGCACTTCAGTTTTAATTGCTAATGCATTTGCATTTACAGTGTCATGCTCATTTTCATTTGCACAAAAACCTTATTAAAAAAGGACATTATCTTGCATGTAGACGCTTGCTAAAAGGAATGCAGCTTGCTGGCAGAGACTATTCTAAACTGCCAATCTCATTGGGAGCCTGCTGTAAAAACATCTGCAGCTTGGAAGAATTGGAGACTGCTAATAACAGTGACTATAATTAATAGTTAATTGTTTTAAGGAAAGCAATTAACAAATTGAGCTGATACTTAATCTCTCCAATTAAAAACAAGAGGCAAAAAGAATTCGGAAAAAGGAAGCAATGTATATTGCATCCACTGGTGTTTCTTATGGAGATGGTTGGTTCTTTACATTTTGTTTTTGAAATCTGCTTGTAGCCGATAGTGGTGATTTTGGCTCATAAGAACTGGTTTATTTCAGCTTTCTCTTCTGCCTTTTATTGCTAAAACTTGCACTTTGGTTAGTGTGTGTTCGAATTCGATCTTGTATTCCACTCTAGACATTACCTTTTAATACTGACATTAGCAAATTGGAGGTGAGCAGCTAGGGTAGTGAGGTCCATGGTGCCAGGGACTGTAAACAACAGCAATGTGTCATCTGCAGAAGAGATTAGGCAAAGACAAGCTTACTGCCTTCTAGTATTCAAAAGGCTATGTGTTATTTCTTTATTTTTTGAAAGACTATATTTTAAAAGTCAGAGGTGTATTGCATAGTTTAAAAAAGCTAATTTTGGGACCAATAGATTAAAGAGAGAAAATAATTTGCCATTTTTACCTACCCCCAAACACCCAAATAATTTCATAACAGTAACATTTCCACATACCAGCAAGTGGCTAGAGCTGCAAGTTGCTGTCACTTCACCGATTTTACATGCTGTCTTAGCCCCATTCAGACTGCCGTAACAGAAGTACCACGAACTAGAGGTTTGAACAGCAAGCTTTCATTTCCTATGGTTCTAGCGATCGGAAAGTCCAAGATCAAGCCACCAGCAAACTCGTTGTCTGATGAAGGCGGCTCCCTGGTTCCTATATGGCCATCTTCTTGTCGTATCCCCACATGATGGAAACAGAGCTAACTAGCTCTCTGGACTCTTCTTGTAAGGGGACTAATCCCATTTATGGGAGTGCCACTGTCATCATTTAATTACCTCCCCCAAAGCTCACTTAACAAATACCATCACGTTGAGATTAGGCTTTCAATATATGAATTTTGGGTATACAGAAATATTCAGTCCATAACAGACAGGACATGTATCTCTTGTCTTTCCACTCCTTGCTGATGCCCATCTCGGAGGCGCAGTGCCAGTGACTGTTCATCGTTGTGCATGCGTCTTGGTTTCATTACACATGCCACATTATACTCACTAATGGTGCTTGTTCAGTCCCTATAGGCACCCAAGTTTTGTCTTCTGACCTCTGAGGTCTCTTCTAGTACCTGGCATTATGACGCTTAATGTCATAATAATAGAAATGACTAGCCATATTCTATTTATTTTTATTTTGCTTAAGTGAGTATTTTGCTCAGTTACCTTATATTTGTAAGATTATTTTAAAAACAGAACTTTCTGCTTTTAAAGTTTATTTAGGGGCACCTAGGTCAGTCAGTTAAGCATCAGACTTTGGCTCAGGTCATGATCTCACGGTTTGTGAGTTTGAGCCCTGCGTTGGGCTCTGTGCTGACACTTCAGAGCCTGGAGCCTCCTTCAGATTTTGTGTGTGTCTCACCCTCTCTCTGCCCCTCTCATGCTCATGCTCTGTCTCTTTCTGTCACTTAACAATAAATAAAAATGTTGAAAAAATTTAAAGTTTATTTATTTATTTTGAAAGAGAGAGAGAGAGAGAGAGAGAGAGAGGCAAAGGGGCAGAGAGAGAAGGAGAGAGAATTCCAAGCAGACGCCACACTATCATTGCAGAGCCTGATGCGGGGCTTGATGTCACAAACCGAAAGATCATGACCTGAGCCAAAATCAAGAGTAAAATGCTTAACCAACTGAGCCACCAGACACCACTAAAAACACAACTTTTCAGTTTCATTATTTGAAAAGCATGATTTGGGATACAGCCTTCTATAAAATCATCTTAATTTTTATGAGCTAGAATTGAGAAAACAGAGCCACAGTACATCAGTAAAACAATGAATCAAGTATAGAGTATGTACAAATTTGTAGATGTTTCAGAGGGGCATTTTCATCTCTGTTGACCACCCCCCTCATAACTCTGTCATGAGAGCCTCCCCATGGAAAGTTGTGACACTGACTTGGGGAACTGGAGAGTGTTCCAACAAGACACGATTCGTAGAGCATATATTCTGAGACAGTCGACTTGAGCCATGCATTATATGTAAGTGGAAAAAACACAGGTTGATATGTTAATTTCAGCATTCTCCTCCCACTAAAATCTCCAGCGTGTTAGTGTCCTCTCTTCTTTAAGCTGTGGCTCCAGCTTAATGGGGACAAGGGGCCAGACAGGGCTTCTGTATAACAGTTGGGTGGTCTGCACTGGATACAGAGGCACTAGCCAAGAGACTCGAGGTGCTGAAACTCAGCCAGCACTCTGCATGCCAAGCCCATGCCAAGCCCAGTACCCCAGGGCCACTCAAGAAAACTGAGTCTCATTGCCCCACCCAGAGGACACCTGATTCTCACTTACCGGAAGGTGCTCTCCAGGCTAGTGGAAGCCCTGAAGCTGAATCTGCACCTCTGCCTCCTGCGAATTGAGGGACAGTTTACCAGTGTGGTTAATAGCTTATCCCAACTTATCCTTCTATTGGCCTGTTCCTTGAGGGTTATGTATATGTGTTGGAATGGAGAGGTAATTAGACCCACATCAGTGGTAGCTGCTCACTTGGCATTTTTTGAAGTCCTGGTTCCAGGAATCCAGAGGGAAGGGCTGTTGCTGGCGGTGAGGCTTCCCTCAGCAAGTCATTTTTCAGGCTGACTTAAGAGTACCCAGTTTGAATGTGTCCTGCTGTGTCTACTTTATGGCTTAATTGTGTGGTCTTAGTGAAGAAGAGGGAATAAGTGATTCAGAGAACATATATGAGACTTAGCTTAGAGATCTGATTGGCAAAATGCAGCTAGTGATTCTAAAACTAAAACATGTTTTTAAACCTCATACAGTTGGTCTGAAGTGCCAGAAATTCCCATTTTGGACTGGCTTCAAGGCAACGAAAGCTCAGACGCTGACTCATCGAACTATTTCCTTACTAACGTACATGGTACCAAACATTTTTGAGAGTTGAAAAAATAACTGAACCGTTGTTCAAATCCTTTGAGTCTCTTAAATACAAAGCTCTCTTAACCTCTTAATTTTGAGACTTTGGGGATTTCAAAGGAAGTCTGATCACTAATACATGTTTTTGGTGTTGTTGTTTATTCATAACTCATCCAAATGTTATTCTTCCAAGGGTGCTTACATTTGAGAAATCTTTTGAATCATTTTATAAGCTGTTCAGTGCTTTACTTCTTTAGACCAGGAAATTGCAAATTTCCAGCATTAAAAAAAGTACGTTATTGAGTGCTAGCTTTATTTACAAAGAATAAGGATTCATGAATTGGCTAACAGATTTATTTCACTGATAATCCACCCCTAAATATCATGTTAACAGTTGAAATTTCTCTTAGCCGTACTGTCTGAAAAGTCTTGCCTAACAAGAACAGTGTCAATCCAAATTACTTTAACAAAAATATGAATACATTTATATTCAACGCAACAGAAGAGTTTCTAGAGGAGTTCCATAAGAGAAAAAAATAATTAAAGGGTTTATATAATCTTTCTTTAGGTTGATATAATGGTACACTCAAGGCTTGGCATTATTGTACATATTTATTAAGAGGAACAGTTCTCGTTTGATAGAGGCAGAAAAAGTGTTTTACCCAAGTGTTACACAAAGGCAAGTAAAGATAACTTGTAAAAAATTCAGGCAGTCAATGGAAGAGGAGAGGGAAAAAAAGACTGAACAAGCCTTATCTTTGCTTTCCCTTGAAAACACTGTTTTTTCCCCCTAGCAAAAATTGAAATGTGAGTGCTGCTCTAGTTTTGTATAAAATAAAGTTGTTAATATTCAGCTGATCCTGCTAGTTAGTTATCAATACATAATTTATCCATTTCCCTCAAATTTTCTGTACAAGCAGGCAACTATGTTGACATTCCAGATATGTAGAGGCCTCTGATGCTTTCATAGGGGCATGTAACATTGGCCAGTAATATTGGCCAGTAACGTCCTTTATCTTTTTGTAGGAGAAAGCCTTGAAACAGTAATGGAGCATGATCTCTCAGAGTAGCAAAGTGATTAGTGTGCTTCTGAATAGAACTTTTTTTTTTTTTTTGAGAAATGGCTTTTAATCACCAGACCTGTTTTTTAATCTTCAGATAGTCCATGTAAAGCATTTGGAGGAGACGAAAAGATGACAGAAAACTTGTGCCCAATTCCTGATATGGATTCAATATCAGGGCCAAGTTAAAAGTCTGCAAACTGCTACTGTATAGAATATAAATTTGTGGACCCACTCTAGACAGCACAGTTAACTCACTTAACTTCCAGCAGTGACACCAGTGAGCTGTATTTAACATCAAAGCGCCAGAGAAGGTCACCCAGGTCCTGCAGGAAAGTCTGTCAGACTTATTTCAGCTCAGCTGGAACCACAAGGAAGCTGAAGGCATGGAGGGCTCAAGTAGCCTCTGCCCACCAGTGAATTTGTCACCTGGCGGTGCACTGCAGCACTCAAACAATTGTCTTTTGAGTGGGCCTCATGTGGATAGTCTGACAGACATAGTAACAGACTTGCAAAATAGTAAGGAAGTTGCTATGAGTGATTATTCACCTCAATGTACACGACGACAGAAGTGCCTGCAGAGACTTTGGTCTGTTAGGTTGTTGTTTGAAATCAAATGGCATCGGCATCGGCATCTTTGAAAGTAAGGACAGTATCTGAGTATCCAGTCGTGGAGTTTTATGCAAAATCGTATTTTACTTAGCCGACCTGCGTTTTGCACAACCTTTTCCCCACCTGGAGTGAGACCCTGCAATGGCATGGGTGGGGGAGGGAGGTAATTGAAGTCACAGACCGATGAGGCAACTTTTCTGTTCAGGATCTGCCCGTTCCAAACTAGGCTTTCATCAGCCTCTGTCGGATGGTACTTAGGTGAGTAATAACACTCACCGAGCTGCCTGCTGTTTTCCACACGGTGTAGCGAGAGAGCATGCAGCCTATGAAGTTTTCCAGTGACTCTCTTGTGCCAGAGTTTATCAGCTAAACAGTACGCTTATTATAGACACTTACTGGAATTGGGGAGGACATTTAAGGCATTCACATGAGTGCATTAAACAAAACACGTGATCTGAAACATCAGGGAGGTAGAACTGGTGTTCTCCCTTATTATTCAAGATAGGATGAATATGAGTAAATATAGAAACTTTGGAGGGTAAAAGAGATGACGCATAATATAACCCTGCCTGGCAGGTTTATACCAGAAGTGAATTTGGAGAAGCAAAATTGCTGGTTATATAACTCTCTCCATAAATTATGAATCTGTGACTTTATACTAATCCCAAAGTAGCAAATAAAAACAAGAAAAATAATGACTTTTACTCCTGCTTTGCCAAGGATCCAGCTGAGATTATGTCTCCATTTAAAGGGACCAGTGTTGGGGCGCCTGGGTGGCTCAGTCGGTTAAGCATCCAACTTTGGCTCAGGTCATGATCTCGCAGTCCACGGGTTCGAGCCCCGCATCGGGCTCTGTGCTGACAGCTCAAAGCCTGGAGCCTGCTTCAGATTCTGTGCTTCCCTCTCTCTGTGCTCCTTCCTCACTCATGCTCTGTCTCTGTCTCAAAAGTAAATTTTAAAAAAATTTAAAAAATTATAAAAGAATAAAGGGACCAGTGTCCCCATTCCAGCTTAGTTTAATGGGATTTACAGTTCTGTGCCGAGAAGGTGGCAGCAAATGAGAAATATAGTTAATGGATACAATTTCCTTTTTAACTGTGTATTTACTTCGAGAAGAGTAAACAGCCCACATGTAGGATTATAACGTTTGTGATGTTATAATGTCAGAAAAGCACCTGGAGAAGTAGAAGGGAAGGGGTGTTCACTAGAGAGGCGTCCGCAGGCAGTAATCTGCATGATGGCTGCCCTGTGTTCTTGTGGCTGGGAAATAACATAGACAGTGACAGGAGAAGACTGATGGGACCACTTTCGCAACAATCTAAGATGGGGGGAAATTGGCAAAGGCAGAATTTCTTTTCATGTTTTCCCGTTGTTGACATATTGTGGGGGAGAAGATAATGAGAGTGGGAATCCAAATGTCAGTCTTGCTTAAAGTACATCCTTCCCCATCCCCAACACTGCCTTTGAGAAGTGTGGTCTGCGGAAGCCCTTCACGTGAAGTGAGAGAGTGTATAGTACATGGAGTTGTTCAGAGTTACTGACGTGAGACATGCTATGTGGCATGCCAATGAGACAGGATGACTACTTGAATGTCCATCAACACCAGTGAAAGCCCTTGACAATTTGATCACTGCATCATTTATTAAGATAGACTTGAGAAGTTTATAGGTAGCTCCTGACCTAAGGAGTCTTCTGCAGTTTGGATAATGATTGTTTTCCCCACTCTTTTCCGTTTCTTTCCATGTCCCCATTTCTGCTGTTGAGCCTCAGGCACATCAGCCTTTTTCCTCTCTGCCCTTCTCCAATTTACCATGAAGCTGATGTTCCTGACAAAATTCACTCATGTTTATTCATTTATTCAGTAGTTATTCAACTTGTTTTGAGTGCCTACCACATTCCAGGTGCCCTGCTAGAATTCTGAGAATAAAAAGGATTAAAGAAAAGATAAACCTCACCCAGAGAACTAACACACAAAGCGCTAGACCATAGTAGAACGGGGTAGATTATGCACCACAGGCACTGTGTGCACAGTTGGGGAGTGAGGGCGAAACCGCCTAGAAGAGCTGGATAAGGCTTCTCAGACCAAGTTGATATTTGCCTTGGCTTTTGAAGGATGAGGTGACATTTTTCTGTTGAAGGAGGAAAGAAGGGCAATTCAGGTAAAGAGACAAGTTTACAATAGCAGAAAATCATGAAAAGAAATGCCTTCCTATAGAGAAGGTATACTAATAATGAGAAGCGGAGTGTCATTATAGGTTGTGAAGGACTTTAAGTTTGGGGGAGGAATTAGGGGTGAGCTTATGATGGACACTGAAACAGAAATGGCTTTTTATTTAGCGAGCAATCTCTGTATTACCAAATTTAGAAAAACAGGTAAGTAAGCAGAAGAAAATAAAGAGCACTCACACTCATGACCAATGCGGGGGCCCTTGGGAGACCATCTTCAGATGAAGTGTGTGGTGACCTTGCTGTGGGAGGGAGAGAGGAAAGCAGTGTGGGGGTGGGCAGGGTTTATTGTAGAGACAACCCTTGTCCTATCTTTTATCCTAAAGTGAGTCAGGTTTGGTGGTCGGAAGCGGGGGTAAAGGCTATTTACCCTTCAGTGAAGGGGCCACTCTCTAGATGGTAACAGTTTTCTACCAGAGAACCTGAGGGGCCAGAGGCCTGGATTTATAACCAACCCAGATTTCTATCTTGGAGAGCTAGCCCATGCTTTACGTGGTTCTAGAAATGTCTTCTGTACATGAACTAATTAGGTTCTATTTCAGCAACATGAAAGATTAAGTAAACCGGCTGAAGGAAGCTGTATTTCTTTGTGGAAATTTGTTTTCACCTTTTAACAACTAGCTGACAATTTTTTTTAACAGGAGTCTTTTTAAAAATCATGTTCTGAAGTTTCCCTAAATCTGTGTCTTTCTGACTTTGAAGCTTGTGATCAGTTTTTCTTCTCTTGGGCAGAATCAGAGAATAAATGGCTAGTGCCAGGTTATGGTCAGGAAGAATAAAATAAGACAAATCTGCTTTTTCATCCAGGCACTCTGAAACACTGAGAGCAGAAACTGCCTGTTGGTTAAATGTTGTGAAAAACGGATAGAACTGCTTTAGCTACTGCTCTTCCGAAATCACTGTAGCCTAAGATTTTTGTTTAGTTGGTCTGTTTGGAGCATCTAGAAGGAAAATTTATCCAGTATTCTGAAGGATGTGTTCTTTGGACATTGGTTAGTGCTCATAAAAGAACACATTTTCATTTCTTCATGCCCACCCCAGGACTTTGTTTCCCAGCACGTTTTTCCCTTAGTTTTTCAGTAAAATTTAAGTTCTCCAAATTACCTTAATGTCTTTACATTTTAGATAGCTTACTCTTTTTAGGACCAAATTCTAAAATTGTAATGTGAGAAGACTGTTTCATTAAGAAACTGGCTGCAATCAATTTTAAAATGGGGATGATGTATCTCAGTTGGAATAAAACTTCAGGAGCCAACATCTACTGATTTATAGAAGGGCAGAACTTTTCGTTTAAAAAAAACCAACTAGGATATTTTTTTTCCACTTGAGCTCTCTGCAAACCCCTAATAAGGTCTTTAGCTCTGTGATCTTAGCATAATTCATTGTTGTCAAGAGGAATATTTGCCGACTTAGAGGATATGTTGACTCTTATCAATGAAATGCAATGAAGCTGATAGTTGTACTCAGATTTTTTTTTTTTTTCAATTTGGAGCACATTGGACCTGTGCCAAATACCTAGTATGACTGGAGAAAGAGTGGCTTCTTGATAAGCAGAGATGTTCACTGATTTTGTTAAATGTGTCAGCTACATTTGGGAAGACTGCTACACGAGCGAGAAGAGACGTGTTGCAGAAAGCAAAGGAAGAGCTGATCCATGTGTTTGCTGAAAGATGGGGTGTGAGGCAGCAAGTGCTGTCTTCCTTAAGTGTCAGAAACCCGCCGGAAGGAAGCATGTCTGGTCCGTCCAGATGCCCTTGTTTGTGTTGATAAAGTGCAGATGCAGAGGAGAAAAAAGGTCTCAGGGATACCGTTCCCTTCGTGAGCTGAACCTGGGCCTTCCTTCAGCACCCACCATTGCATGCTGCCCTTCCATACTTCTCTCTGAACACTGTGAATCGCCCCAGATTTGCCTGAGCCCCGGGCTGTGAGCCAAGGTGGATTTGATGACTGTCCTTAAGCTTCAGCCAAACAGCTGTTTTACAGGTGCACATTGTTCAGCAAGTCGCAGTTAGTGTATTATTTAAGAGGTGTGAGTAAATCATTTAAAAATATATTTTAAATGCTCTGGTGGGCCTGCTCATTAAAGTAACCCCACAGCAAATCTTTTTTGAAGGGGAAAGAATCTCTTTATGACGTCGGTAATTATCAGCACCCCCTAGTTTGGCTTTGTATATACAGGATAGATTTATAGTGGGCTAAGCTACACTTTCAGGCTGTTACCCTCTGCAGAGGTCCAAGTTGAACTTCACCAGCTTGCTTAGCAATTGTTTTCCTGCCCACCTGTCAGGAGGGTCCAAGGGTTTGGCCCCAGGCGAAGGCAGATTGCCTGTTGGACTTCTGACTCTTTCCCTGCCATTCAGGGACCTTTCAGGTTTTCCTGCATGTTCCCTACTTCTGTGAATGAACCTTGATGAAGTCACACACACACACACACACACACACACACACACACACAAGGACTAGGGCTGCAAGGATGACTAATTCAGGAAATATACTTCATGTGTTTAATTTCAAAACAGGAAATACCTTCTAATTTGGGAGGTTTGGGTCCATGAATTTGTATTTAAATTAAATAATGAAGTCTTATGAAAACATTAAACATAAAAACATAATAAACATAAAAAACATAATCTCCCTGCTGCCCTGCATCATGGCAACATGCTCTGTGCTATTTTAATAAAAATTTTGACAAAGTAATAGATACCAGCTCAATTGCTGGTGTTATTCTTACTCCTAATTTACTTTTTTTCCCCCAAGGTTTTTTTTCCCCACTCACTTTTTTCTTCTCTTGTCTTTTTTCCCACTTGCTTGATTTTTTTCTCTTGTGGTCCATAGGCATCCTTCCTGATTTTGAAAACTTCTTACATTCTAGTCTTCCTTTCCCACATCGAAGTACTAACCAGGCCCAACCCTGCTTAGCTGCTGAGATCAGTCGAGATCAAATATCTTCAAGGTAGTATAATGCAGGCTTTCTAGACTTCTTTCCATACTAAGACTGTGCAATCAGCCCACTGGAGTTGTTGGAGTCACTCTTCTGGCAAGGTTCCAAAACCTTTTAACAAATACTAAAATAAACGTGTGCTTTCAAAGACTTGTTTTCAAATCCATTTATTTTTATGTTTGCCTCACTGTATGGCATTTTATGATTTCCTTTTATTTTTGGTACTCTGCTTTACAATTATGTTTCCTTCTGCACAATGAGACACCAACCACATGTGCTGTCAATTGAAGGAGACCAAAAGCTAGCTTTCCACATGAAATGACTTTTAAGTAAATTGTAATCTTTTGATAGATTACCCCCATATCTCATATTGGAAGTTTTAGTTGCAAAGCTGGAAGTCAGGATGTCATGGAAACAAAAAGCACATTTTTTCTGAACATGTTTGAATACCAACCTTTCCAAACCAGATATTCTTTTGAACTCGTTGTGCTCTGATTGGGCAATCCGTCACATCTGAGATCACCAGAATCCAGCCCATGACTTTGGGTCAAGTGGGAAGTGATTTGGAGAGGCACAAGAGGGGCTTTGGCCTGTTCAGTTAGTTGCCTTTTGTATCTGTTTTGTTATCTAGGACACCCCTGCTGCCACACATACAATTTCCTTTTGCCAAAGAGGGGCCACATAATATTTTGACAGATTAAAGGAAGAAAATCACTGTAAACCAAACAACAACGGGAATGAGCATGCATTGTAATTTTCTGGATCTGGGTTGGATGCAGGCTAAGCCACTTGATGTTTGTGAGAACTTAGACAAATGACTTAATCCATCTCAAATCCGAGTTCTTCTTCAGCAAAAGGGACCTGGTACCTGCTGCATGTGGTTGCATGTTGCATTTGATTGGCAGTATAATTTCTGGCCCAAAGTAAGTGCTCACAGTGTGAGCTTACCTATTGTGATAATGGTGTTGGTCACTTTGAGGGAAAGCAAAAATATGCCTTAGTCCGAGTCCAGACCTGACTGTGCTTCAATTCCCCACCCAAATTCAGTTAGTTTGCTTGGGTGTTTTGGTGGCAAAAGGATTATCAGCACAATTCCTACTATTCTTTCCATGTTGGAGTACAGTTGGTACAATAGAAAAGTATGATCTACTGGTTTAACAGTGTTTTCTATCCAAAGCAGTATATAACTAGTTTGCTTTCTAGACTGTTTCTTCGGGGGCTCCAAGAGTTTATATAGGAGCCACTGTGAATAATTTAGATTTCATCCAGACCTAAATTGTGCTCTGCTCCTTTTATGATTCACTTACTAAATTGAAGCCGGCCTTACAGTGACTTCTTCATTAAAAAATATCCCAGGAAAACATCTTTTATGTATTTGAGGAGATACGTTGACTGCTGGAGCCAATAGTATTTCTGCATCACTAAGTGTTGGCCTCACGAATGCCTTAGGGCTGTCCCCTTTCCAAAAAAAGGAAATATACTCTCATTGAAGATTTAGTTGAAAAAGAAATCATGATTATGCTCAACAAATCATTGACTGTACACGAGGCTTTTAGCCTTTTCTCATCTTCTGTATGCACTGCATGGCCTGCGCCTGTCTCAGAGTTCATGGGTGGAAATGCTGCCAGTGGGAACCTCCTGTCCTTTGACAAGAGTGATGGCCTCCTCACATGCATTACTAGCATCCCCGTGCTCCTGTGCATTACCATTAGCTAACAGGCTGGCCAGCTGCAAGAGCCAGCGCTGCACACTATCCTGACAGCTGACAGGTGGTATGGGCCTGGAGCTTAAAGGAATATCCTCTCCCATCTGGAAAGTTGCCATGCTGGGACCTGGCACATGGAAGAGCCCCAGGCATTGTGAGCTCAAGCTCCTCTCATTTCATCTTAGAGAAAAACAGAGGCTCTGAGAGTTGGTTGGTGGGGGGGGGGGCGGTGAATGCATGTGTGCAGGACCCGTATCTTGGAGCTCAGGTTTGGTGATGACAGCTTCCTTGTTGGCTCCAAGTACACACATCTGCACATGGGCCATGGATGGTTAGCAGTAGCCAAGCATCTTTTTAGTCTTAGCCCAGTCACCTAAGAGAATGTTAAAATTGATGGGATTGACCTGCCTCCCCATTTTTTTGAGTCCTGTTCATGATAATCAAAGAGGTGAGGAGTCACCCCCACAAAGATGTGCAGTATACCCATCAACAGCCTGAATGCCATAAATGCCATTCAGAGGAATTAGTATTCTGAAAACATATTTTTGAACAGTGGAGTTATATCCATGAAAAAACTATGCCAGGACACCAAAGATGAAGAAGCATTAGTACAAATCGTCAGAAGGAAAGTTTTGGCAAGAACCACACCCAGTAGATAGATCCTGTCACTGATCACTGTTACTGATACTGATCTATATCTATAGAATTTATCAGCGCTTGTCGTAAATCAGACAGATACGTCTTAAGTGCTAATCTGATATAAACGAAGAAAAAATTTAAAAATCACTGTTAAACAGAATTTTAAAATTTCCTCTCAGAGTATCTTGTTCTTCTTTTGACAAACTTTTTAATGTGCTGATGATGTAACATTGCATATAGAAAAATGTATTTTGTAATTGTAAGCAAGAGATATTTTCACTGGGTAACCAACATCCTGATGAAGAAACAGAACATTCCTGGTACCCCAGAACACTCCTCTCCTCTCTCTGGTCACTCCCCCCCCCCCCACCTCACCTCTCTCAAGATCTCTAATACTCTGATTTCTAATAACATAGATCAGTTTTTCCTGTTTTACACTTTTTATCAGGGGTTGGGCAAATATTTTCTATAAAGATTCAGATAGTAAATATTTAGCCTTAGTGGGTCAGACAGTCTTTGTTGCAACTATTCAACTCTGCCACAGCCGTGGCAAAGTAGCCAGAGACAATACATAAATATATGGACAAGGCTGTGTTGCATTAAAGCTTTATTTATAAAAACAGATGCTGGCTAAATTTGGCCCATGGCTTGCTGGATTTGCTGGCCTCTGCTTTATATAATACCAGACATCATGTTTGGGAGATCATCTGGTAGAACACTGGGACAGGCTCAGTGGCCCTCACATGAGGATCAACTGTACACATCTGTTACCAACTCTGCGTTCAGTGACTTCTTGTTGGTAGCTTGAAATTGTCCATGGTAGAGTAGTTGCACCACGGAAATTGGCAAATGCTATAATCATGCGCCCCGTCCCCACCCCCAACCCATTTGCCTTGGAATGTGACAGAATTGGGTCTCAGTGGCAATTCACTTGATGTCTCCTAGCCACTGTTTCTTCATCTGTAATGGGGACATTGAAACACCCAGAGATAATGTATATAACATGTTTAGCAGGGTAACTATTATGTAAATATTCTATTTCAACACAATGATCATGTTCTAGAATATTCCATATGTTAGCAGATATTGAAAGCTCATCTTAGCATTTTTTTTACCTTTTAATTTTGGATCTTTGTTGTTCTTACTGATTTTGGAAACGTCTCCAGAATTTGCTTCCTGCTCTCCAATTACACTGACACTTATACCTGATTCTCAATTTTTCATACCTAGGATTGGTCTAGTATCCTCTGGTTCTCCACATCTTCAGTCTCTCTTCCCTAACTGTCATCAGGATTATATTTTCCTAAGTGTGACATGTATCTGCTTGTGGGGCAAGTTAGTAATCCCCAGTGCCCAGAAATCAAACATTCCTCCTTGAGTAAAATTCATGGTCCTAATTCCACATCATTGTGTCTCCAGACCTTCTGCCTGCTCTACCGTACACTTGGAATATGCCAAGGCCATTGGCTATGCTGATGGCTCTGCACGTCATCTCCCCATGATGACTCTGCCTAATCTGTAAGGGCCAGTGTACATGATACCTCCTCACTCCCCATCCTTCCCTAATCCTTGCCTGCAAGCTCACCCACAGCACAATGAATTATTTCCTCATCTATGCCAGCTTGGTTATTTGAGTTTAACATTTATTAAAATACATATCAAATTATAATCAATTGTCTTTATATCCATCTCTCCTATTAAGTTGTAAGTTCCATGAGGATACAGGCTATATTTTTTATCCTAATGTCATCCTACCATAACTCAGCTAGGATACCAGGGGATTGCTGAAATGTACGAAAAACAAAGAAACATAAAGAAGGTAATGATGTGGCTTTATTTCCACAGTTCCATTGGAGGATCTGCCATCCCTGGGCAGACTCATTTAAGTCGAATTTCTCTCTGGATGAGGAGGGCTCCTGGTCAATTTGACATATAAGAAAGAGGGAGTGACAACTCCTGGGTAACAGTTCCATCTGCAGAACACCTTTGGGAGAGCTTTTAACCCATTTTTATGGTGTGGTTTCAGTTTTGTGGGATGCCAGTTATAACTGTGGCTTTAGGCACAGTCTAAGCAGTAGCTAACATATTTTCCTTCACCCTTGGATGCCTTTTACATTTGAGTGCTCCTTGGTTATAAGAACTCAAAATCCCTCTTGGCATGGTGGCATCGCTAGTCTTCCTGATTTGCAAATCCCACACCCATACTTATAACATTGCAATACATTATGTATAGCAAATGTTGCTTATCTTATGTTGCCATATGCCAGTAGCACAGTAGGGAAGCTTGAGGGTCTAATTCAGGCAAAGGCATTAAATAGTTCCTAGGGCAGAGGCTCTCACAAGCAAGAGTTTCACTTACTGGTAGTATAGGAAGATAGAGTTGGAAATACAGTGAGACCAAGTTGTGGATGTTCTTGAAATAAAACTTCAGAGATGGGCCTCTGTTGGGTAGCCATCCAGAAGTAAATGCAAGTTGATTGTCAGGGGAGTGTTGTAACAGAGTTGGGTCATGACATTTTGTGAGAAGTTCCTTGCAATTGTCCTGATAATAGAAAGTAATGATGTTCCTAACTGGGGTAGTGGCAATGGGAACACAACAGTGTATTAGGGTTCTCCAGAGAAACAGAGCCAATAGGAAACACACACACACACACACACACACACACACACACACGGAGTGGGAGAGAGAGAGAGAGAGAGAGCAGTTCCATGAAGGAAAAAGAATTGGCTTATGTGAGTGTGAAGGCCTATAGGTTTCATAACCTGTCCTCTGCAAGCTGGAGCACAGGAAAGCTGGTCATGTAATTCACTCCACGTCTGAAAACCCCAGATCTAGGACAAGCCCAGGAAGAGAGATTGGGAATTTGCCTTTCCTTTGCCTTTTTGTTCTATCTGGACACCAGTGGATTGACTAATGCCCCACCTAAGCTGGTGAGGACACATCTTCTTTACTCACGCAACTGATTCAAATGCTAATCTCTTCCAGAAGCATACTCACAGACACACCCAGAAACAGTGTTTTACCAGCTGTCTGGGCATCCCTGGCATCCCTTAGCCCAATCAAGTTGACACATAAAATTAACCATCACAAGTAGGAAGCAAGGAGGGAATGGATATGAAAAATATAACTGACATAGACTTTGCTGAATTTCAGAGCCAGTTTTGAGTACAACTGGCAAAGGAGAAATACTTCAAAGAGCAGAATCAGAAAAGATGTCAAGGTTTCATGCTCTAATGGCTGAGAAGCTTCAAATGAACTAAAGATAAAAAGGTGCAAATTTCTTGAATAATACAAATTAACCAATTAGTGCATTTGAGCATCCTGTATGGGATTATCTGTGTTGGAAACTTTATAAATTAATGAGGTGAAACAGCTCAGCTGAGATGAAATAGTGTAAAGCGATATTGACTGTGACCTGGGATGCAGCTTAGGATTTGGGGTGATAGATTGCCCCCCAGCCAGAAATGAAGGGCCATCTGGAGATAATATTTTAAAAGAAAGAATGCCAGAGAGTTGTATCTGTCAATAAAGGGCAACCCCAAGTCAGAGAGTTTTCTCAATGATAGTTAAATTTCATCAAATTAACATTCAGGGACATGGTTTTTCCCAAGATGAAACATATACATAATGCAGCTGCAGGACTTATCTAGTGACTCTTCAAAACTCTCCTTTCCTACTTAATGTGTGAGATTGTATAACTGAGAATGCTCACAAAAAGTTAGGTTTAAAGGGGTTAAAGACTTAAAGTTTTCTCCTCACCATTATTGTCTTTGGAAAAAATGTCACATGATGGTATGTGGGACAGAGAAAACAACATAGTAGCTGAAAAGACCCAATATTTATAGGGTTCTACTAGAACATTCTGTTGGGCAAAATGTGACAAATGTGGCACAAATGGCAGAAAATGTGAATGTTTTTCAGCCGTGAAGGAAATTCTGTTTTTCCAACTGTAACTTCTGAAATCTGGAAGATGCTCATTTGGGCTTGGAAGGCTAGGGCAGTGAGACAACTACATTGGTATAGTTGACATTTTATGTAATATGTAACACTTCGACATATCCATTTGAGTGGGTTACTTTAGTAAAATTAAATTTTAATAATTTTCAGTAGTTAGAAAAAATTTAAGTGATTTAATACAGTCATGTAAAAGATTCTCAAGAGCAGAGGGTTTTATTTTTAAACTAATTCATGTCCTGAAAATGGGAGGTTGAAAAATAATGTGGTTTCATATCATACTAATAACTACATTCTGGGGGGATCTACTTCATTTAAGGGTCATTTGCGGGGCACCTGGGTGGCTCAGTTGGTTAAGCATTAGACTTTGGCTCAGGTCATGATCTCATGGCTTGTGGGTTTGAGCCCCACGTCGGGCTCTGTGCTGACAGCTCAGAGCCTGGAGCCTGCTTCAGATTCTGTGTCTCTGTCTTTCTCTCTGCCCCTCCCTCGCTCATGCTCTTTCTCTCTGAATAAATAAATAAATAGACATTAAAAATCTTATAAGATTATTTGTGCCAAGATGCCTTGACTCTGGAAATCTATATTCTAGTAAAATTTTAAAAATGCTGGGAGGTTATGAACTTTAAATGCACATGAATATTCAAAATTATATAGATTTAAAGAAATTATTTGTATGATTTATCCCTTTATCACACATATCACACATATCACACATAAATGTGAATATGGCCTCAATTAATTGGATAGTAATGGAATAAGTATTTTTTATTCAAAATTTATTCATTTATTTGAAAGAGAGAGAGAATCCCAGAGCCTGATGTGGGGCTCGAATTCATGAACTGTGAGATCATGACCTGAGCCAAGATCAAGAGTTGGATGCTTAACTGACTGAGCCACTCTGGTGCCCCAAGTATTTTTTTCAAATTTGAATTTTCTAAGGCAAGTGATTTCCTCATTGTGTACTTTACTTGGGTAGGAACCTACATTTCTTTACTTATGAAAGATTATTTAATTGTGGGGGAAAATGTCTTTTGAATGTTCAACCATTTCTAAAATAGTTTTTGAAAATAATTGCATTTTCATTGGTTTTAAATTTTCTCCAGCCTATATAGTGGCTTTTTTTTTTTTTTTTTTTTTGTCTTACTAGTATTTAAACATGCATGGAAGAAGGAAAGAAAGAGTACCTGTATTGATTTGGTCTCTTCTTTCACTCTCTTATTCTCCCTCTTAAGTTTGAAAAATTATTTACTCTTTTTTTTTTTTCTCTGTGATTAACTTCGCTGCATTTTACCATTCGTGGAGATAGGATAATAATATCCCTCAAGAAGATTTATGAGGTAGTTTGAGTCCGTGGCCTGAATCATGGAAAAGAATCATTTTGCCTCCTTGAATAATAAGAAATTAAAAAATATACCTTTTTTTCTTAAAAGTTTATAAAAGAATTTGAGACATGTGGTACTTTTGAAATTTAACAAGAATTTGTGAGACAGAGAGGCAATGGAATTAAATACTTTATAGGAAGCAATTCTGTCAAATAATAGTTGTTAACACTTCTTTAAATTCTCACATTATAAACGTTGACTATTTTTTTAAAGTTTATTTTATTTTGAGAGAGACAGAAACAGCACAAGTAGAGGAGGGGGAGAGAGAGGAAGAGAGAGAGAATCCTAAGCAGGTTCATGCTGTCAGCACAGAGCCCGACGTGGGGCTTGAACCCAAGAAGTCATAAGATCATGACCTGAGCTGCAACCAAGAGCCTGATGCCTAAACAACTGAGCCACCCAGGTGTCCCAATGTTGACTATTTCTAACCTGTGATATATATGGGATGTGGGGTATACTTAGCGCTTAAAAAATTTATGTTGTGGATTCAGGAGCTGGTTGCACACTATGAATAGAGTACTAATATAATTTCCTTGTAGACCTAAAGAATTTCAGAGCAATAAGAGGTCAGTTCTCTAATTCTATATGCAAATAAACTAATGAAAAGAAAATCAAACAGGAGTTGATCACATTTACAAAGCTATGCAGTGATAGAACAGGACTCTTGATCCCTAGTAGAATGTCCTTGCCCTTGCTTTATTTTATTTAAAAAATACATGCTCTTGGGGCACCTGGGTGGCTCAGTTGGTTAAGCGTCTGACTTGGTTTCGGCTCAGGTCATGATCTTGATCTTGCAGTTTGTGAGTTTGAGCCCTGCATCAGGCCCTGCGCTAACAGCTTGGAGCCTGCTTGGGATTCTTTCTCTCTCCCTCTCTGCCTCTGCCTCTCTCTCTCTCTCTCTCTCTCTCAAAATAAACAACAAAGAACGATTTTTAAAAAATAAATGCTCCTGATTCCTAGATAGGTGAACTTCCAAAGATGCTTCCCAGAGAATATAAATTTCAAAGTAACTGGATTTATACATGCTATATTGTGTGTGTCTGCTATGCTTTCACTTTGTAGAGTTAATGTGTTCTTATCAGGGCGCTACCTCTGTGCTGGGATGGTTAACCCAAGTGTCTCATTCTGAACTGTAGCTGTGGGCACCCATCAGACAGTTTGTACAGGTGGGCCTGCCCTCACTACTGCACGGATCGCAGATTGACCCCTGGACAGAGGTGGGCCAGTCAGAACCACTGCCCCTGGAACTGGGAATTGTGACAGAAAATGAATTCTGTATTATTGGACTTTCCCAGTGAATGCACATGCCATTGGTGGCATTGTGTAATTCTTAGAGCAGAAGAAGCTGCTCAGAGGACAGAAAGAGAATAACCGGCAGAGACTTTTGTTGGAGCCTTACTTGCTTCTCAGTTCTGGGTTCTAGTCATTCCAGAGAATCAGCTGTATTGGATTATATAGCACAGCACTGAATCTTTATTAGAAATTCCTTTAAAAAAATCTCTTAAGCCTGCTCAAATGGGAATCGTACTTGAAATTAAATGATGCCTAGGGGCACCTGGGTGGCTGAGTCGGTTGAGTGTCCGACTTCGGCTCAGGTCATGATCTCATGGTTTGTGGGTTTGAGCCCTGCATTGGGCTCTGTGCTGCCAGCTCAGAGCCTGTAACCTGCTTCGGATTTTGTGTCTCTTTCTCTCTCTGCCCGTTCCCCACCTGTGCTCTCTCTCTCTCTCTCTCTCTCTCTCTCAAAAATAAATAAATGTTAGAAAATTTAAAAAAAGAAATTAAGTGATGCCTAACCCATGTTTACCCTTTTAAGCATTTTTTACAGAAGAAAGAATGCCTTTCCTGACCATGAAAATTGCAGAGCTTTATCTTTCATGAAATTTCATGAAAATGCACATGGCAACCATGGGTTCATCATCTTAGATTCTTTTTTAGCTCTCTTTCTCATCCCCCTGCCCTGACTCTTTAACTTTAGATTTTCCTAGCATTTATTGAGTTCTCATTGTGTGCCATGCATTGTGTTCTATATAGGTCTTATTTCATCTCAACCAAATATATATACGTTATCTTAAATAAGAAAAGGTACAGGCCTTTTATGCATTGTGTGTTTTTTTTTTTCCTAGCCTTTGACATTTAGAAAAATAAGAACTTAGGTTTTAGAGTAGAGTTTTTGAAGTGCTTGAAGAGTTGGGTACAAAAAGCATAAAGCCCTGGTGTTATTTATCTGCAACTAAAGGGAAGATTTAATAACTATCCACAGTCACTATTTTGTAAAGATGGTAGTAATTTTGCAACCATCCTCTATCTTTCCAAAGGCCAGAGAAAGAATAAATGGACTCAAACTGAAATATTAGAAGTGCTGTTGAAAAGGAAAGATTGTCCAGATGGTAAAAGCTGTTGAATATCATGTGGTGTGTGCTAAGTAGCATTATACAACACCTTCTGCCATCCTTTAAAAAGCAGGATATTCTCTTGTTTGCTATGTTGTAGTTGTTTCTCCTAATAATTCTGAGTTCTATCTTACGGAGTTTGCATTAAATGAGTGCATGAATTTCCCTTATGATAGGCCAACTCTGTAGTTTCTACGTACTGTTTATATGACTCAAAGCATTTTTCATTAACCTAATTGGGTTCTCCAGAAGTACTACAAAGAAAAATCTAATCCATTTTTTTTTTCAGATTCAGTTCAATGTATTATCATGTAGTTTCATCTTCGGTTAACTAAACACTAATTTAAATATTTATAGGAGAAAAGCCAAGGCAGCCAGTGCTTATTTGTAGTAAGAGAGATGCATATTATGAATAATTACATCCCCAGTTAATTTGAAATCAGTATTTTAGTGATTAATGATCATCTTTCCGCCTTAGAAAGCCGCTTTTTCATGCTATTACTTACAGATACTCTAACAATTTTGAGTTGGCTTCCTTTCCTTACTTATGTACTCACATGACAGTAGAGTTGCTAAAAAGTAGGGTATAGCTTGAAAACTTCCAGAAAAAGGAGGAAGTTGCAGCCAAAGTATGGAGTCATTCCACAATTACATATTTAAACACCGAATAACACAGAATTAGCCCTGCTTTGCTGCTTGTTTATTTAATAGGGCATTTTTCTTTCTTGCAGGTGTTTTGTAATATTAGGATCTTTTTCAATATAAGCATGCATCTTTACATTAATGGCTTTTGAATTTCAGCATTTCCCTAATGTTCCATGCAATCTACTTTACATCTTAGACAAATATTGTAAGCTTGTAATGCTCAGGAATTCTCTGTCTTCACAGAGAGGGAGAGCTCTCCCTTTTGCCAGGGCAAAAAATTCTTTAACGGAGCAGCCATTGCCCAAGATCTAGTCCATAGAGTGGTTTAATGCATAAGTATTGCCATATGTTGTTGGCATAGCATTAGTTTACTGGTCAGGATCTATTAAAGCAAAAAATTGCTACGCTTTCTAGAACATTGGAACAAACAAAGCTCCCTGTGTCACTGGACTTTCTTCCTAGTCTTTGCTGAATGTTTCCCCCTCTTCCGAGTACTGTACCATCTAAAGAGATTCTTACAGTAGCACAGGTATTATCTGGTCCTTTTAGAGCTATGCAATCCAATCAACCCATCTTAAGAAAATGAGTTATTTCAGTGACTTGTTTACTTGAAAGAGCAGATAGTAATAAAGGTGATTTTTGTTTCTTTCTGGAGGAGATAGACTTTTACTGTGCATTGTTCATTGGAATGATCCTTTGCCTTATTTGATAGAATGCAGCCTCTGCACCATTATAATGGCTGGATGTTAACTCTTACAATTTTCCTATGAAAACTTGTGGGCTCTTTCCAACTTTCTATGGCTGTTATACAGAAGTAGCTACATAGTCAATTTGATAGTGACTTGAAGGATTTCAGGGTATAATTATAAGATAAATATTATTCTCATAAACCTGAAATTGGTGTGATATGCTTTCCAGGAAATGTAGATTTCTTTTTCCAGTTAGAATTTCTTTTGAGGGCTTTTCTTTGTAGGCTGGTAGTAATAAATATCTTCTAGAGAAATAGAGAAATGATGGTATAATTTCACTGAAAAGCCATCATCTCCTTTTTATGTATTTTAAAGAGACGGAAACAAGGTCTAGATTAAGAATCTGTTTTTTCCCAACTTCTGACATGAGACCTTCAGAATACACATTAATTCTCATGACCATGTCAGCTATTATATATTTGAAATATGTACTTTTTGTGAACTTTTGTGGATGTCAAATTTTCATTAAAAAAAAGGCACTTAAAAAATAACTAAAACAAATAAATAAAAATTTAAAAAGATACTTAAATTTAGAGTGTTGTGTGTCGTAGTGAACTTAATATTCAAGTTGCTCGTCAGATACATGAATATATGTGGTCTTGTTTGCTCTTTTAGGGCTTCCTCTGCTGACCTACTAACTATACCGTGAGGCTCATTACTGGGGAGCCTGTGTTTCTGTCAATGTCCTGTGTGGCTAACAAGGGAATCGGATGAAACTATTTAAAAAATCTTGCTGTGCTGGTAACAGATTGAAGCCATGCAGTCGCACTGGTGATTAGGCATTATCCCCATTCTGCAAACCTTCAATTTGTTTGGAAGTGGATGCCATGTTGGCAACACTCACCGACCATCAGCCTTGCCAAGGCCATGCTGGCCTGGGTTCAGTTCCCTTGGCCTTGGTCTTTTTTCTTTCGTATACAGCCCTGATGGAACTGGAGGATGGCTTTTAGCCTTGCGGTTCTAGAGAAATCCTTGGCTATGAGCTGTTTGTTTTGTGATCTGTATTGTCTTCAGGTTCGTCTGACTTGCAAAGGACTCCATAGTCTCCCTGTCATCTTGCCTGTGCTTCACAAGAACACTCATATGCTTAAATTCAGTTGCCCATTGATATCGATGAATTAACTGAGTCTTATGGAGTGAGAAGAGCCTATATCTAACCCCAGAAAAGCACTTTTAGTCAGAGGGACAAAGCTTGTAATTCACTCCAATCAGATATGAAAGATTTATATTATGCCATTGAGTTGAAAAAGGTTTCCAGAGGACTGGAAATGTATTTTTACACCAGCTTTCAAACCCTGCATTATAATTTTGGACAAGACCGTGAAAAAGAACAATCATTCAAATTGGACCTAATATTATCTGGTGCTCAAATTCATTCCACCCATTGATTGAGGATAAGCATTGGATCGGGCAGAATGCTTTCAATTTTGAAAAGACTGTCAACATCATCGTGAATTGGTTGTGGCGTCTTAGGGAATTTTCTCAAGACTGTTCAGCTGAATCTGCTGGTTCCTAACTGAATCCCTTCTTCCAATTGCCCCACTTTTCAGTTAATTCTATATGCCACTGCCTGAGTGAGTTACCTTCTAAATGTAGTTCTAATAACTCAGGGCTGTGGGGAGGGAGCCTTCTCGTTGCTTACATTTAGAAAATCTAAATTCATTCATATTCAGTGCTTTCTATAAGCTACCCTTCCAGCTTGAATTTTACTCTACCCCTTTGCTATTCTAGCCATATTTCATATCTTGTTTGAGGTAGTCAGGATACTCCTCTCCTCCAAGATATCTATACCCTTTCTCCCAGAGCCTGTGACAAAGGTCTGTCAGGTGGCTAGGGAGAAGTAAATTTGCCGAAGGAATTAAGTATTACGTTTGCTAATCAGCAGCTTTGAGGTGGGAAGATTATCTGGGATTAGTCCGATGTGCTCAGTGTAATCTCAAGGGTGTTTATAAGTGAAAGAGGGAGGCAGGAGAGTAAGAGTCCAGAGAGATTTGAAGATGCTAGCCAGACTGCTGGCTTTGAAGATGGAGAAGGGTGTCCTGAGCCAAGGAATGCAAGTGACCCCTCGAAGCTGGAAAGGGCAGAGAAAGGAATTATTCCCTAGAGACTCCAGAAGGCACACAGCCCTGCAGAAACTTCCATTTTAGCCCAGTGACACTCATTGTGAACTTCTGACCTCCAGAACTGTGTGATAATAAATTTGTGTTGTTTCAGCCACTATGTTTGTGGCACTCTGTTTCAGCAGCAATAGAAAACAAATACAGTGTCATGTAGTGCAGTAGTTAGGAAAACAGACTCTGAACCCAGACTACGAGGCTCGAATCCTGACCCGGAAACTAGCTGTGTGTCCCTGGGCAAGTTTCTTGAAGTTTTCCATGACTTGGCTCTCTTCCTGTACTCACTGATGCTTCTGAAAACTAGGTATCTGCCTTCTCCAGAAACATTTTGTGCTTTACTGCTACCACGCTTTGCTAATGTTATGCACATAATTCCTCCAGGAAAATATTCACCTGTCCTATTGAATCTCACACTAATGTTGTCTCTTCCCCCAAACTTTCTGCACTCTCCTCAAGCGATTTTTGTCTCTCTCTCTTATCTGGTGCAACTCCAGTGTTTTGTTTTATATCGAGTTGTAACTTCTGCTTAGTTAGTTGCATTTACTTGATTATCACTAATAATATTAAAAATTCCTTCAAAGGCTGGATGGGTTTTACTCACATTTGCTCATATTTCTTGGGGTCTATAAAAGAACATTATTTAGCATAGATGTCCGTAAATCTTTGTGGAATCATTTGAACTTAACTATTGACATGAGTCTTGTGAAATTAAGAATCTGGTAAGGTATTTTATGTCAGAGGCTATATTACCCATTTTGTAAGTCCTTTGTAGGCACTTAAAAATGCTAAAGGTTGAAATGGTTAAATAAGCTTATTCAAAAACTTATTTTGAAATGAATTTTAAGGTCACAATTGACAATTTGTGCTGTATTTCTTCATCATATTAACACCCAAAGGTATCCTTTGCATGTGTTACAGTCGCGAAGGGTTCAAATGTTCAGTATATTATTTATCAGGGCCTAGAGTGAGGATATATATTAACAGAAATATGTTCTCTTTCCTATTGTCCAGATGTCCTATGGCATCTACTGATGCCATTTCTCAAATTCCAATGAAGGGAAAATGGAAAACAAAATAAACAAGGGTCTTAAAAGCAAGCAGGTAGAAGATGGAGTTGTAGAATGATTTTCTCTGTCTCAGGAGTAATAGAAAGAATGCAGTGCCCTCAATGAAGAATGAATTTGATGTCCCATTCTACTTCCAATTCTCGGACTAACCATTGCTAGGTCCTCTTCCCCATTTATGACCAGTAGTTTTCTCTATAAATTATGCTTGGATGGCTTCAGTGGAAAACTGTGCTTGGGATCAGAAAAATTATGTCATTGTGTGGTAGTTAAATTAATTCCCTGAGCTCTAGAGAAAGGCAGACCTGAAAGCACATTCCAGCTTCATCAGTTAAGGACTTTCCAAGGCTTTGAGCCATGCTTTAAAGATATTAATTATAAGAGAATTTACTTTAAAAAGTATTGGTTTATTATTATGTCAGAAATTCTGCCTCTTTTGTATTTTTATTTTTTTAATGTCTATTTATTTATTTTGAGAGACAGAGCGACTGTGCTTGCAGGGGAGGGGCAGAGAGAGAGAGGAAGAGAGAGAGAGTGCCAAGCAGGCTCTGTGCTGTCAGTGCAGAGCCTGATGGGGGGCTTAGAGTAACGAACCATGAGATCATGACCTGAGCCAAAATCAAAAAGTCAGATGCTTAACTGACTGAGCCATCCAGGCACCCCCTTTTTTGTATTTTCAAAATAACAAAGCATTGCATTATTATTTAATAAGTATAATATGCATGTTATATATCTACATGATAAAGCTGTTTGTAATGTATAGAATATACACTACTATATTCATTCTTGAAGAGTGTGAATTTGTGCAGGAGCATTCTACATGTCAAAATACTAGTTCTTTGGGTGTTTGAAGGCTAGTTGAAAATCTGACCTTTAATAGTCAAGTGGGCCTATTCTGATATGCAGAAAGGAAAGAATTAAAAGCTGTTCTGCATGATCATTTTTCCAGTGCTTGTCAGAGCAGAGGTACCTGAATATCTTCATGAGTGCATGAGGTTAGATGCAAAGAAAAACTAAAACAATTAATAGGAACAGTAGGGGGTAAATCAGAGATGCACCTTTAACCTCAGTTGAAATGTGGTAAAATGAGATTAACATTTCACAGTACTATTTACGAGGATAAAATAACGGGAATGGTACTTATATTAGGATGTGAAAAGAATCTTCATTTCTTAATATATGCTGATTTACTGTGTGACTAATAGAAAATGACAATTCAATTTGATATTAGAGGTTTTTCTGTAAGTGGGTCTACATACACATTAGACTACTAAATAGGAACTTGGTAAATAGATACATTTCACTTTCTGCAGTTACAGAACACATGAATGGAAGAGTAGTTAGTATATATATAAATATATGTGTCCTGTTGGCCATAGCCTAATGATATCATTTAAGGATCATTAATTGAGTCATAGAAGATGTATTCATAATGTTAATCATGTTCAGTAGGCAGAAGCATTATTTATAACCCAACTTTTGTGGACCAAAGTGAGAAATTGAAGGAGAAATTCATTAAAGTGGTATTTCCTTCCTTCTTTTCTTTTTCTTCCTCCTTCCTCCCTTCCTCCCATTCTCCTTCCTTCCTTCCTTCCTTCCTTCCTTCCTTCCTTCCTTCCTTCCTAACACATATTTGTTGAAAGCCTCCTATATGTTAGGCACTGGGGAAATACAGTGATCAAAACAGGCAAAAAAAAAAAATTGCCCTCATGCAGTTGACCTTGTGAGATAATCTGTTAGACAAATAAGAGACAGATAAATAAGTGAGACAAAAAAGAAAATAAATAGTATCTTAAAGAGTGATCAGTCTTTAAGATCTAAAGGGTGACGCAAGGAACAAGTAAAGCAGGGAAGAGAAATTAAGCGCTTGGACAGAGGTTGGAAATTTTAGATCAGATGATCAGTGAAAGTGACTTTGAAAGACCTGAAGAAAGCTCAGGTTATGTGGGGAAATGCACTTCAGGAAAAGGAAATGACAAGTACAGAAGTTCCAGGGAGCAGAGTGGGTCTAGCCTGTTCAAGAAACGCAAGAAGCTAGTGTGGCTGGAGCAGAGTGCGAGAGGGAGACACCAGCAGCCATACCAGCAGGGACACTGGTGTCGCTCTGAAGGAGTCCTCCAGGAGAATTCTGTAATAGGGCATTTTTCTGAGTGAGCCCGGAGGCTCTGGGGGATTTTGAGCAGACGAATGACATAAATGACTGTAGTTTTGTATGTTTGTTTGTTTCACAGATCATTTTGGTGATATATTAAGAATAGATTAATGAAAGACAAAGTTTAAAAGCAAGGACACTGGTCAGGAGACTTACTACTCTATTTTCAAATATAAGCTTAAAGGTAAAGGGGAAAACCCCCTAAGAGTTAAATTAAAAACTTGTCAGAAGGCTAAAGTCAAATTTCTAAAACATTGTGTCTGAATATTAGTAGTATCTTGAACTTAACCTCTTATATATACCCAGATGGCTCTACGATCCCATGCCTCCTTGCAAACAACCTTGATCTGAACTTACAGAACATGTTTTCATGTATTCAGTCTTCAGTTATTCAGATACACCACAAACAGGAAAGATAGGTGTAGCACCATTCTAATATTTTCATCGTGAATCTGGAAAAACAAATGGAGTCGTCCCTGAAGTTAATAAGTAAATATTTTAAAAATCATTGGAAACACTACTCAAACAGAAGAACAGTTGCTGTGGCATATACAGTATAGTCTCTATCAGAATATCACACTCCTGCAGTTTTTAAACCATTTTACTATATGCAGACTATAAAGTGATTGCCTCAAAATTGAATACATACGAATGTATGCTAAATACATACTGCGTATGTAAGCACGGACCTCTCTTATAGACTGATTTGGTGACTCAGATCCAGGTTCCCAATCTCCTGGCTTCATTAGGAACAAAACATCTCTGTAACCAGTTCTTCTGAAAAATACTTTTTGGAGACATAGTATTAGTGCTTGGCATATATTAAATGCTCTATAAGTTTTTCTTGAATGAGTGACTCTTTAACAAGACCTTCAACTTTTACAGTACATACTGCCCTGTTAGAACAAGCCTTATTATGATTTCTCAAAATGTATGCAGCTTAACAGTGATTACTTTTCCTGGTTAGGATTTGGGGCATCAGTCTGCTGAATTTGGTGTTATATGTATGATATTACAGGCGGAGATTTAACTTTCCCCTGCACACAAGTGCTTAAGAGGTCACAATTTAATATTTATTTAATATTTGTTTGCTCCAAATTTAGAAATTGCCCGTTTTTTGGCTAATTGTAGACAGTAGGAGAGATGAATGATAATTTATGCTCCTTTTACTCTCTACTATAGTTAAACTGAAATTAAAACACACACACACACACACACACACACAACACACACACACACACAGAGAGAGAGAGAGAGAGAGAGAGAGAGAGAGAGAGAGAGAGAGAGAAAGCCAATTTCTTTGTGGTTTATCCAATTCAGAGAACTTGGGAGCCAGTAGTGAGAGTACCTCTAAACGTTTGTGCCTTGAGTTTTGTCTCCACTACAATATCCTTGATGAAGGAGGCTGAACAGAACCAATGAGCATAACACAAGCTTTGACTGATGAGCTAGAGGTTTTGTTGAAGATTTATATCTTATTTTAAAATACATGTGATTTGGGGGCATCTGGGTGGCTCAGTGGGTTGAGCATCTGACTTTGGCTCAGGTTATGATCTCACAGCTCATGGGTTTGAGACCCACGTCGGGCTCTGTGGGCTCGGAGCCTGGAGCCTGCTTCAGATTCTGTGTGTGTCTCTCTCTCTGCCCCTTCCTCACTCACGCTGTCTGTCTCAAAAATGAATAGAGATTAAAAAATAATAAATAAATAAATAAATAAGTAAATACATGTGATTTTAAATTCTAGTCACTAATAGATGATATTTTTATATTTTAAAAATCGTATTTCTTTTCCATCTTTGACAAAAAATATATCATACTCTAGGGTTCTCTTGTGGCTTTAAGTAACTTCTGCCACTAGGGATTGGAGCCTAGTTTGTTGGATATTCTCTTTAGTATCAGATTTTGATTCAAATAGAAAAATTAGTGAGTCACAAGTGGACATATCTATAAACTCGAGTGTTCAGCAGATCTTGGCCTGCTTGGGTACTTCACAGCAGCTGTTGTTTGGACCATAAAGTGAGTTATTTATTAAGTCAGCCTTTCCACCAGCTGACTGACTGCTAATTTTCCAGGAAATGACACTGATTTCTTATGACCCTCACATAAGTAATGATAATCAACTGCCTAAATGTACTCAACTTTTATTGAATAAATACAATATGGATTCTCCCACAGGATCTCAAAACCAAACCAAAAACTGTTCAGCTAAAATTAAACAATCTTTGGCTGTATGAAACTAATGGGAGTTGAAATACAGGAAATTCCATTTAGCAGGCAAAAACCCAGAGGATTCCAGACTGAAAGCATCGCCTCCATGTTTGATTCAGAGAACGTAGAGGGGAATGTTCACTGTATGGCTTTCTGTTGTGATTGCTGCAGGTGAAAGGACCTGTGTGGGTGTGCACCTATTAGAAAAGCAGCTATACTGGAAAAATACTGAGTGGTAAGTAAATTCTGTAGAGGAATTGGATAGTTGTCACTTGCTTCAGATTTTCCAGGAGGGGAACAGGACTGAGATATAGGGCTAAATTTTAAACAGATTAACCTGTTCTTGTCTGTCCTAATGAGGGTGGGCCAAAGGAAATGCATGATCAATATTAAAGATCCAGGTAGATCCAGAAGAGGACCCTCAACCTGAATCATCTGTGTGGATCTAAGGCAGAAAGATCCTTCTACACCCTGAACAGGAACATCACTGGAACTTATAGAAGGATGAGAGTGGTCTCAGGTCACACCAGAGAGTCGGAGATCAGCTTATTCAAGACCTTGAAGGCCAATGAGAAGCCACTGGAAGATGTCAAGGGTGAATGGAAGTGACAGAATAACAGGATCATATTAACATTTGTAAAAATTTTTATTTGCGAGAGAGAGAGGCAGAGGGAAAGAAAGAGATCATTTTAAGCAGGCTTCATGCTCAGGGTGGAGTCGGATGCTGGACATAATCCCACGACCCTGGGATCATGACCTGAGCTGAAAACAAGAGTCCCAAGCTCAATGGACTGAGCCATCCAGATACCCCCGATTTACATTTTTAAACATTTAGACTAGTGTGTAGGAAGTGAGTTGTAGGGACATCGCAGTGAGAAAAGAGATGGAATTGTGGTAGCTCAAGCCAAGGTGCTGGTGATTTGGACAAAGGCTGTGGAATGGAGAGGGAGACAAGTGAAAGCATTTGAAATCTATACTGGGGGCAGAACTTGCTGCAACATTAGGTGTGTGTGCTTGTGGGTGTGCGAGTGTGAGTGCATGTACCCTGGACAGTTAGAAGTGAAGGGCGTGCAGCCAAATGGAGGGTGAGGCAGCAGGAGGAATCAAGGATAACTTCTATTTTTGATTTGAACAATAAAACAAGGAACAGGTCTGTCAAAAATACCAATCTTGTTTACAGTTGGACCAAAGTTCAAACATATAGCAATCTAAAAGTGTTAGCATGAAAATGGATTCTTCTGGATTTGGTTTAAAATGGCAAGATTGGAAGGGGAAAGATATTTCAAATTTCAATTTCAGAACTGTCAATCTTGTATCTTTCTTGAACGCTCAAGTTATTTTTCTTAAAGGGCTTTATAATCATCATGTTCCAAATGATCTCTAGGAGTGACTTAAAATTTTTATTATAAGTCATTCTTGATATAGAATGAAAAGAAAGCAGCCTACTTTTTTTTCTTTTAAATATGAAAGGAAATGCACTTTGTGTTGTTGATGGAATGATGTTCTTCAAGCCTTGGTGATTGTCTTTTAATTTCAAAGAGTCCAGAAAAGAAAGCTAATAACTTTGAGGAGTACACGAGGGTTGATGGAAGCATGTTAAAAGCTTGCTGTGAGTCTTTAGAAGCTTAGTAATTTATAGCAAGTGATGTAAATCCAGCCGACTCCGCTGAAAAATGGACAGAATAGGTGACATTGGAACAGGCAGAGATTATAATAATTTTAAGAAAGCACAATTGATTCAGTTAAGTAAACTACGTGGGTTTATCTTTTAAAGCAATTTTTTGAAGAAAGCTAATAAAAAGTATACCAAACCTTGCATATTGACCGATTTTCTTCATTAGCCCCTTTACACTACTTCCTGAAGGCAAAACCTGGTCTGTTTTTCTCCTTTATTCTTACTAACATTTTTCTTTAACATTTATTTATTTTTGAGAGAGAGAGAGAGAGAGAGAGAGAAAGAGAGAATGAGTGGTGGAGGAGCAGAGAGGGAGGGAAACACAGAATCTGAAGCAGGCTCCAGGCTCTGAGCTGTCAGCACATAGCCTGATGCGGGGCTCAAAACCCATGAACTGTGAGATCATGATCTGTGCAGGAGTCCGATGCTTAACCTACTGAGTCACCCAGGCGCCCCCTTACTAACATTTTGAATGAAATTTTCCTTTACGTCAGTCCTCAACAATAGACAGCCAAAGTAATTGTAAATGCTATTTGAGGAGAAAACCTACAGCAAGCATGTAGCATACTATATCCATTCAGATGTTTCATGATTTGTCTCTTGTAGAATGGAATAATTTATAACTTACATTTGACATCTGATTTCTGATGGTCTATCTGTATTCTGTATCATCTAGAGAGAACTTCATTAGAACAAAAACATAAGATGAGCTTTAATTCAATTTTCGCAATACAACTCTGTTTACATGGATTTATTTAAAATTTAATTTAATGAAATTAGTTTAGAATGACTGAAAAACTATCACTTGGGGATTCTGTTTGGGTTATTTATTTCTCGAACTTAAGCATGCTATTCAATACAGACTGCTGTCATAGAGAACACATAAGCATTATGAAGTTGTTTCAAACTATTTATATTAAGTTGGATATAAGATTGAAATCATGCTTCTGTCACAACTTAAGCAGTCAGAAAATTCTCAGGTCTACTTATTTTGGCCTACTTAAGGGGTAGGTCACTTAAAGGATGCCTCCAATGATTGCCCTGTTCTCCTATCCCTGTCCATAAACTTCCTTCAGGACACTCTTCCTAAAGCAAATGTGTGATTATATTGTCGCTCAGAAATCTCTTATTCTCTGCTGCCAACTCAAGCCAGACAGGGCTCTCTGTGGACATTCGCTGCACTGATACTCTGTAATTGCTTCTCATTCTTCCCTTCCTTGATTTCATAGCAAGCTGAACTACAGCCCCCCACCAAATAACACCCCCCCAGCCCATCCCCAAGAAATCCATGGATCCTACCCATTTTCTACTACGTGCCTTGCTTCTCCCACCACCAGGACCCAGGGTTAGAGAGAAAACACCTAGGATTTCTAACACACTGTCTGAGGACTGCCTTCAGGTTGAGTGAAACATTAATTACTTTTTCACTTCAGTTTCTTCATCTCTAGAAGGTAATACAAATATGTGATTATTTGGGGGACTAAATGAGATAAAAATACAAAATACACAATGCCTGGTATGCAGTGGGTGCCGATTAATACAAATCATTTCCCTGCCTCTTTTAACTCCCAATTGTTTTCTCTTGCCACACTGGAAATAATCTCACTTGGTTTGAGCTGCCCTAGCATTTATTTAATTTTTTTCAACTTTTATAATTTTCTATTAGAATGATTATTAGGCATGTCATCTCTATTAGGCTGTAAATTGCTTGAAACTGCAAATGCCTTATTTGTTTTCATAATCTTCACAGCACCAAAAAATAAAATCCTTTTTACATGAAAATAAATATTTATTGACTGGAAGAATAAGTGAATGAATGCTGAGTGATACCCTCAGAGGGGCTCTAAGCATTTGAATAAATATTCTTTTTTGTAATGTTTATTTATTTATTTTGAGAGAGAGAAAGCATGCATAAGGAGCAGAGGGGCAGAGAGAGAGGGGGAGAGAGAATCCCAAGCAGACTCTGCACTGTCAGCACAGAGCCTAACGCAGGCCTCGATCTCACAAACAGTGAGATGATGACCTGAGCCGAATTTGAGAGTTGGATGCTTAACCAACTGAGCCACCCAGGTGCCTCTTGAAAAAAATATTCTTAAAAGGAATGCAAAATATCTCAATCATTTTTATACTGACTACATGTTAAAATGGTAACATTTAGGATATGCTGGTTCTAATGAATTATATTAAAATTACTTTGTTTCTTTTTACCTTTAAAAGTCCAAGAAAATTTGCTGTTTCATGTATAGCTCCCATTTTCTTTCTCTTGTGCAACACTGTCCTTGAATCTCTGTTCACTTTGCTAGTGAAGACGTCAGCTGTGAAACAGGCTCATTGACTTGGGAATTTACCAATTGCTGATTGATAATAGACATTAGCTAGTTTATTACCTAGATTAATAGGTAAATGATGAACAGATGTTCAGGCAAAAGGACAAAAAGATGATGTCTGTCTCACACACTTATGTATTCCTGTCACCAAGTACATTCTCTGTCAATTAAGAATTCTTCTATGCGTGTTCTGCACACTAGAATAACCTACTTAAATTATAGTTTTGATTATAATTTATATATAATTTATCATTTAATTATAAATAAAAGTTTTGATTAGTTTGGCCCTAGTATACAGAACTACTTCAATTCTGTAATGTTTGTGACTAGAGACACGCCTTATGTCCATATGTTGTTTCATTTTTTTTCCCCAACGTAAGAGATTTTTAAAAATAAAGTGACCAAATGAAGGGATATTTTTTCCATCCGCTTTTTGTTGGTACGCACTCAGCATGTGATTGAAAGTGTACCAGTGGAACATTTATTAATATTCTAAGGTCTCTTGAATAGAGTTACCCTCACAAATCTTCAATTTATTTTTTATCCTTTCAAAGGTTATGTTCATATTGGTTTGCAATATACACGAGTGGAGAAGCATAGAATAAACTCTTCTTTATTTTTTTTCCATTTTCATGAAATGATTAGGTGACTAGAGCATTCCATTTGATAACCACACTCCTCCTCCTCGCTCTAACATGACAGTCATTCATAGCTACTGGCATTTCTCTCTAGGCTGAGTTTTTGTTATTCACGTATATGTAGAGACTCAGCCTTTTCCTCTTTTCAGGGTACATTTAGAAGGTAAAAAAAAGGCCACAATTATTTTTCAGTTGGAAATGTTTACTTATTACACTATATCATTCACATTTTGAATAGCCCTAAATTATTATTGAACTCTGGAAAGACCCACTTAACTTTTTAACAAAACTTCTACCTGCAAATTGACAAGGTCTCAAATATGACTATTGAATTAAAAAAGGTTTTCCTGGGATTGAATTATTTTATTCCCTTTCCTTCTGTCTTAATTTCTCTTAGCTTTCTAAGATGAAGTTTTCATCATTGATTTCTTTTTTTTCTTTTTTTTATAAATCAGCATTCAAAACTATAAATTTCCCTCTGTGTTAGCTGCATTTCATAAATTTTGGAATTCTGTTTTCATTACCATACCATTTAAGACATTTCAGATTCCCTTTGGGATTTCTCCTTAGACCCATGAGATATTTGATTTCAGAATTAAGTCAGTTGTGATCAAAGAATATATACTGCATGATTTAATTTCTGAAAATTTTAAGATTTGTGTTATAGCCAGCAGATAGTATGTCTTGTTAATAGCACATGTATATTTGAAAAGTATATATATTCTCTAGTTGATAATGTAGGGTTATTTAAATGTCAATTAAATTAAGTTGGTTTAATAAGTGTATTCAAATCTTTCATAGCATTGGTATGTGTCTAGTTGTTCTAAACAATATTAAAAGGATACTAAAAACTCTACCTATGATTCTAGACTTTTTTTCTCCTAGTTCTGTCATATTTTTTACTTCATATATTCTCAAGCTTGTTTATTTGGGATATACACATTTACGATTATTGTATCTTCTTAATGAATTGGCCATATTGTCATTAAGAAGTTGTATCTATTTATTTCTGATTATACTCCCAAGTCCTGAAACCAATTTTGTCTGACAGTGAAATAGCTACACCATATTAGTGTTTGTATATTTGCATATTAGTGTTTGTATAGTGTATCCTTACACATCCTTTTACTTTTCAATCATCTGTGTTTATATATGTAAAGAGTGTCTTCTGTAGATATCATATAATTGACTCTTCTTTTATCTAATCTGACAATCTGGCTTTTAATTTGGAGATTTAGTACATTTAAAATTAATGCAATTATTAATATGGTTGGCTAGAGTCTATCTTCTTGCTAGTTTTCTATTTGTCCCATCTGCTCTATAGTCCCATGTATCTTCTTTCTGCCTTCTTTCATATTAATTATTTTTAACATTCTATTTTTTGCAAGCTCTGGCATGTTGATTTCTTAGCTATTCCTCTTTATTTGCTTTTAGCTATTCTTCTTTATTTATTATTTTATTGGTTGTATGGATTGCAATATGCAATCGTGACTTATCAAAGCATATGTGGAATTATTTGAATGAATGTTATATTATCTTATATATAAATACCTTACAATAACATACATTTTTACCTCCCTTTCCATCATTGTGCTATTGTAGTCTTTTATTTTTGTAATGTGTTAAAAACTCATAATACATTATTATTTTTCTTTATAAGTTGTCTTTTAAAGAAATTAAGCAAGGAGAAAAAATTCTTACCATTTCAGGTATTCTTCATACTCTTCTTTCCTATAGATCTGAGTTTCTATCTAGTATCATTTTTGTAGCTCTACTTGTATCAATTTCTCTCAGCTTTCATTTACCTGAAAATGTCTTTATTTGGACTCACTTTTACTTTAGCTATAGTATTCTGATGGAGCATTTTGGCTGATTTTTCCCCATTTTCATTGAAGATGTTGCTGCATTATTTCTGCCCAGGTCAGATCTCACAGTTCATGAGTTCAAGCCCTGCGTTGGGCTCTGTACTGACAGCTCAGAGCCTGAAGCCTGTTTCAGATTCTGTGTCTCCTTCTCTCTCGGTCCCTCCTCCACTCACGCTCTGTCTCTGTGTCTCTGTCTCTCTCTCAGAAATAAACATTAAAAATTTAAAAAAAAGAAAAGAAAAGAAAAGAAAAGAGAAACAGGCAAGGGACAGCAGGGCATGAAGCCCGGGGAGAGCCGCAGAAGGGGTGAACCCTATTTACAGTGTTACATAATGTGTTCGGGCTTGGCTTTATTTGAAAGGTTAATATTTAAGCTTGATCTGAAGGAAAATACAAAAGCTTGACCTGTGGCTGTTCAGAGAATGAGCATTCCAGGCAGAGGGAACATAATTATTTTTCAAATCTGCAGCATCCACTATGTTTTTGTGATCTACTTACCATTTCTTATTTTTTTATTCATTTAAAAATATTAAATTTCTGATGTGATCAGGGAAATACAAATCAAAACCACACTGAGATACCACCTCACGCCAGTCAGAGTGGCTAAAATGAACAACTCAAGAGACTATAGATGCTGGCGAGGATGTGGAGAAACGGGCACCCTCCTACACTGTTGGTGGGAATGTAAAC